>JABACO010000701.1:0-23715 GCA_013339895.1 Ephydatia muelleri | reverse complement strand
GGCCCCTTGTATCCGCGGTATGGACCCGGACCATCTGGACCCCCAGGACCATATGGCCCTCCGGGGGGTTTGGGCCTCCGCCCCCACACTTTGGGGGACCCCCACCACCTGGACGAGGTGGATTTGGGCGTGGCAGAGGAAGAGGGTAAGATAAATTCCTTTTATATAAAAAAATTTAATTCTGAAAGAAGAAAAGTTTGTACATTTTTGCTGCATTTTTGGAGTCAGCACTCTACCAAGCATCCAAAACGATACTTTTTTTCCCCTGCAAATATTAGTTTTTGTCAAAACGAAAACGGTTTTTCGAGTGTAGAATGAGAGCAAGGTTACAGGTACCAGTTTGAAGTCTTCTTGTCCAGGAGTGGTGGGTATAGAGGCATCGTATTGTGACTAAGCTCTAAGCTGTCTGTTTAGTGAACAGCTGTTGTCAATCGTTGATGGTTCCATATTATCTTGCTATGTTGGTATCCTTTGTGAGAGGCTAATCATGTTGGTATGGGAGAGTTTGTTTCGTGAAAGTTCTGATTTGCATAGCACATTAAAAAATTGCTACTATTTTGGAAATTTACCTGTGTTATGTCATCGTGTTTGTAACAGTTGGTATTAGTGGTCTGCTCATGCATAAGTGTATATTTTGGTCCAAATTGCTCCCTGTTTAATTTATAGTCATGTTTTGTGCTGAAATTAATGTGGTTTACGGAGGTTGTCTTAAATTGTTGCTAAAGGTTCCGTTTTTTATTTGAATGGATATGCAAAATTCAAGATGGTGCTCAAACTGGTACCTGTAACCTGTTCCAGTCAAAAATAAAAATTGCCTGATGTTGTGGTGTTGTGCTTCAGTCCAAAAAAGAAAAGAAACTTTATTTTTATGTGGCAGATTGGTTAAGTTCTTCAAACACCACACCATCATGCTTGTCGGTGCTGATGCTTGGTAAAGGGTTCACTCCGCTCTGTTGCTATGTGATTGTGTATGTGTATTATTTGATCTGAGTGTTCCCAAGAAGTACCAAGGTACTAATTTGTTTGCACATATATGTGTTTTAACTATTGTGCACCTTGGTTAACCATTGGCACATCACCTCGTTGGCACTGGCACTTGTTTGAGCACTCATTTTTGAAATGGTTGCATGGTTGTTGACTTGTTCTTCCCAACCATTTTTTTTTGTCATTGATGGTCGGAAACTGAAAATGTACTGACTATTTCTACTGGTTATCGTATCTGGTCTGGTTGTCAAAATGCGTTCCTACAGAGATGGAGGTGGCTTTAATAATGGTAGTGACTTTGGTGGTGAGTGCACTTGTTGTCCTTCAACCGTAGTGGGAGGGGACATTAGGATGGCACTGAGTCTCCTGGGTAAATCCCCTCTTCCTTTGCCCATACTTTGTATTGCAGCTGAATTGTAAGATCTATGGAAGGGGGAGGGGTTTCACCCATGGATGAGCCAAACCTTTAATGGTGTGTTGTGTACAGCGTTCCCCCAACATCAATGTATATCTGGTTGCTGAATTGTATTCTCATGAGTTTGAAGGTGATTGGTGTAAGATGCAATTGGGTGTGGTTATTACGGATAGTCAAGGCAATCACATTACTGCAGACCTCATGTAATTAGTGGTATTGCAATGCCAAAAGGGGTGGGTTGCAAGGGCAGGTTAAACTGATATGCAGCTGGATTCAGAGGTTGTGCCAAATGGCTTTACTTCCTGTTGTGGTAGAGATGTGCACAGGAGTTCTTTTGTGGTATTTACCTAATAATTTAGTCGTCTGTACTCTTTGAAGGGGAAAGTAAGTTTTGCTATTTTAATCAACTAACATCCGTGTTAGATAATAAGTTCTCTGATAAAACATTTCCTGTGCCCTTGCTTACCAAGTCTTGTGTTGAATATCAAGTTGAGGTGTGAAGTTCTTGGTTAATAATGGTGTGTGGTGATGATGCATTAGATTTGGTTGCTGACATTGGCAATTGTGCTCAACAGTACTGCTTTTCTGATGCAGGTTCTAATGTAGATTTACCAAGTGTTGTATCATTAAGGTCAAGAAGTGGGCTGCATAAAAATCACAGCGCTAGAAAATACTTTGTTTCTCTCATGTGCTTGGCTTAGTAACATGTACACTGTTCTTTAGTGCTCAAATGGCTCATATAAAAAAGAAAAGCAGAATGAAATAATTGTTCTCTGTATGTATTAGAATGCGTTGCGAGTCCTATGGTTTTGTTGCCACCCCATGTGAGTGGCAAGTTTAGGAGTGTACCTAGTACACAGGTTTGTAATTCGAGTTGAGGTGTGTAAGGTGAAGTGCTGTGCATTGTGTATCACAGTGCGCACAGCAAAGAGTGTACAAAGATTGAATGTGGGTATCTGTTAACATTGCAATGTGCTGCAATACCTATTTTGGTTCGGTTCGACAACTTTCTTGGGCTTTTATGCCACTACACACTTTTCACTTTCTTAAATAGTCTGTGAGCGCAAATCTGGCCAGTTGGCATTTTGATTGGTAGTACTGTGGTTGCTCCACTGTAGTACTGTTGGTCTAAGGGTTGCTCCACTGTAGTACTGTTGGTCTAAGGGTTGCTCCACTGTAGTTATACAGTTGGTGTATCCTACTCATGTCCTTGGTGAGCCAATATGGTGCAGTTTCATGTCCCAATTCTCAAAAAAAAAGGGGAGGTTAAAAGTAATTTATCCAACATTTTGGGTTGTCTGGTGGTAATTTCTTACATAAAGGAGTAGGGAAAGGTGTGTGTGCCAGTGTCATGGATTTGCTCATGATTCTCTTTGCTGTGTTGCTCGATCTGTTATGCACAGCAGGTGGAGAGAAGAAGATCAGAGAGAATGCAGTGTATGTGACTGGTCTTGGTGATAATGTCACAGAGGAAAACTTGGGGGAAGTGTTTGGAGCCATAGGGCAGATCAAGGTATGTGTGTGTGTGTGTGGTGTGTGTGTGTGTGTGTTGTGGTGTGTGTGTGTGTGTGTGTGTGTGTGTGGGTGGTGTGTGTGGTGTGTGTGGGTGTAGGTTTACTGCTGGGCTGCATGACATTAGGCATTAGGCTTACTTTGTTTCATTTTCTCTTTTAGAATGATCGCAAGACCAACAAGAAGATGGTCACACTGTACAGAGATAAGCAGACTGGACGCTTCAAGGTGCGATTGCGCTGGGATGGGAGATGGCTGAGTATCGAACTCACACTCCACCGATTTCTTTTTCCAGGGGGAGGCCATGGTGGCATATGACGACCCTCCAGCTGCAAAAGCTGCAATTGAGTGGTTCAATGGTATGCATGTGGTCTGGGGGTTATGATAAGTCATGGGGGTTATGATAAGTCAATGATGCGCAAGTGGCTTTGATGCCATCATTTAGAAGTTTGCTATGTTTTTGACCAGTAATTGCCATGAAGGGATTCTTCTGGGAAATAGGGGGGGAAAAGAAATGTTGATGTCTATGTAGGGTAGTCCAGGTAACTTCATTATAATAAGGATTGTGACTGAGTAATTACAAACATGAGCCATGTGGTGACAACAGAAACAAAAGAAGTGTCAAATCACTTCACTTGTTGCTTCTCGGTTGCTTCATAAACAGATACTGAGCTTCTAGGACAGAAGGTGAAAGTGGAGTACGCCACCTATATTGAGAAGCCATTTGGAGGAAGAGGTTAGTACCTTGGGAGAGGGTGGCTAGGGGAGGGGCATATCATAGCCATTTAGTGCCGTTTTTGGTGCTATAAATACAAGAAAAACCTAGTACTGTAGGATTTGGTAGGATGTTGTAACATTTCTCTTTTTGATTTGCATATAGAACTCAATTAGAAACCAATGATATAACAGATACCCCCATTTTGGAGTGAACAGAATTCCTTGTCGAATCCCAACATAACCTTTTGTTTGACAACTGTTAGTAGGAGTAAATGTTGGGTGAGAAATAATTATCCAACGTGCAGTATTTCAGATTTGTTATGCATGCTTCTCACTTTTTAAAAATGGTGATGTATTCTATTGTGGTGTGTCTGATTGATTACGCACTGTTGCAGGTGGCTATGGTGGAGGAAGAGGAGGCAGAGGAGGAGGAGGGTACGGAGGTGGAGGTGGTGGTGGTGGTGGTGGCTATGGAGGTGGTCGTGGACGAGATGAAGATGGTACGTGTGGACACCAATTGGGGACAGAGGTAGCGTGTTGAGGTGCGTACCTGTTCTTCATTCTCACAGGAGGTGGTGGCGGTAACCAGCCAAATTTTGCTCCAGGAGAAGGAGACTGGCAATGTCCAGATCCAAAGTGAGTATACGAGGGTTTTTAAAGAACTTTGAGTAATACCTGGGTGTTTCTCAAGAAACAAACATCACAGTACTCCGGATGTTATGTCGTATTAGCGCTTGTTTTGAACTTACTTAAGAAGTCCTATGTCTCTAGCTTGTATGGCAACATTGCGAACATTACCTAGCATGTTTCTTTACATGTAACTAACGAGTGCTACAACTATGTGATGTCACATGTCGAGTGCATGTTGTCATATCCAGAAAGTGCAAAATTGCCTGATAAAGCGGCTCCTCCCTCCCCCATCGTAGTGTAAATGCCATCCTCTCTGTGTCTCACTCCCTCTAGCTGTGGTAATATCAATTTTGCTCGCCGACAACAGTGCAATCGATGTGGAGCACCAAAAGGTGACCTTTCTGTTTGCTCCTACCCCATCTCACTCTTGTTGGTTGTATTGCTATAGGAGGAGGAGGTGATGGTGGACCAGATGGTGGGGATATGTATGGTGGTGGTCCTCCCATGAGAGGTGGTCCTCCCAGAGGGGGAGGTGGCTACCGAGGAGGAGGAGGGTTTGGTGGACCTGGTGGAGGACGAGGAGGAGGAAGGGGTGGATTTGGAGGTCCTGGAGGAGGAGGACGAGGAGGGGGAGGTGGCTACAGAGGAGGAGGTGGTGGAGGCGACAGGTAAGATTTTATGATGGGTCCTGGCTCAGTTTGAAACTCTTTTCTGGGCTCTTGCTTGATAGAACCTTTACAGGGAGGGGAGGGTGATGCATGCGTGCCATTAAAGGAGGAAGTATGGTCCAACTCTTCCCTATGTGGCTTTTGGACCAAGTTGTTATTGGCATAATAGATTTGCTGATTTATGTGGTTTCAAGTATAACTTACAGGGTACACATTTGATTGGGTTTCATTTTTGATAAGGTGTCATGTGGTGATGACTGCATTTGTCTTTGTAGACAACAAGACAGGAGGGACAGAAGAGACCGGCCATACTGAGATTAAACTTCAACTTGCCCTTTTGTGAATAATGCATACCCCTTCCTCTTTTTTCCCTGCATTGTCAGGGCACTCTAAATGTCATAGTTTAAACCCAAACTTCACTTTCTTTTATTAATTTGTGTTGTTACGGTGTTGTTTGAAATGTACTGTATATCAACTATATGGTCTGGGCACCACCATTACTTTTTTTTTTTTTTTTTTGTTTTTGGGGGGGGTATAAAGCTTGAATTTATTATTTGGATGCCAATACACACCACGTGTACAGATGTGTACTGGAAGTGGCAGGCAGTCATAAACTAAGGGAGGGATTTGCATAACAACTTTTGCAAATCAGGTCAACAGGAGAGTGGTTGAAGGCATGGCTCATGGATGATCGAGCCCCTCTGATGCACATGATGGAGGAGCGTAGAAGGAAAGATGACAACTCATCCAGGCCATGGTTGAACTATAAGTGTGGCCCACCCCCTTTGCTGAGCTATATATACAACTGGCCTTGCTTCCTAAGCCTCTAGTGGCAGAGAAGATAAGTGAGGAGGAGGCATGTTTAACTTTAAGGATCCTTCCCTCGTAGGCACACTTCTTTGAGGCCTCGGGAACGGTAGCAGGAAGAAATTTGAGGGGGTGTAGGGGTTGAAAACCTTTATGTCCTTTCAAAACGAACCCCCCACAATCCATCCTGGAAGGTGGGAAACTCATCTGTGATGGGGTTCCACTTAAACATTGTGGCAGGTTTCTGAAAGGAGATAATAATTCCTGATCTCATTGTACCTGATGGAAGGAAAGCCACCTTTTGGACATGACAGTGCATGCTTAACAGAGAAGGTAGCACCGCAGGCACAGCTGGTGGGCATGTTAGCAGGTAACCAGCCATACCCAAGAACTATTGCATCTCGGAAGGCAGTCTTGTGATCCATACTCTTCTATAAGAAGCACTGTAAGCCAGCTGGATCTTTTTCCTGACATAAATCCATCACTAGCTATAAGGCAGTGTGGCTCTGAGCTGAGTAGTAGCACTGTGTCTGTTGTGCTTTGTTTTCATTATTTTCTGTATTGCTGTTCATTGCTCAAGGACAGTGTATTCATTATAAAATAATGTTCTGCCTGAAATGAGTTTGCATGCCACTAAGAAGATGGCATATTTAAAATGTATTATAATTGGTACACTTCTGTGTATTGTGCACCATACCTGACAAGACGCTAGATCAATAAAATCTCCTGACCTGACAAGCTCACCATCTTGTGATATGATCCCTTTATGTGGAGACGAACCATTCTGCAGTGCAGTGTACAAGCTGTACAGCAGTGGAGGTATCATTGGAGCTGAGGTCTTCAATCGTTTGATGTGGTAGCCCAAGCTCTAGTGTCTTCAGCACTACTGATGATGTTCCAAAATGCTGTAACAATGGACCTGTAACAATGGACACACATAGGCACACATTGCATACACATTAGACATATGATTTACCTTTCACAATGCACCCCACTAATAAATCATCCATTCACTATTTAAGTCTCTCATAGTCAGGTTATTAAAGTAGTGCTTAACCACTGAAGATGAATACAGGTTTTGCAAACCTTTCCCACACCTAAAATAAAAGAAAAATATATAATTTGGTGCGTAAGTTACAAATAGCCAACCTACTTAATGCCTTCCCGAGTAGAGCCAATGTCACATTTGTGTTGCTGGACAGCAAAATGACGGCTAATGTCACAACTAAGTGCAAGTTGATTGCTGTTGACATCTGACGCTTGCATTAAATGATTCACATCTGTCAAAAACGTATTTTATATCATCAATACACTACATTACCTGAACTGGGTCCGAAGTCCTGCATGCAGTTCACCAAATAAAGGAGGAGATGTACCTTTGGCTTCATCAATAATAGCACTTTGCAGTTAGCACAATCTCTTCACATATCCCTTCCCATTCTGTGCTTAGCTCCTCAGTAAAGTAATTGCAGTAAGCAATACGAAACACCTGGGTATATACAACTTTGGTATAAAAGAAGCATTACACATGTGTACCTTGGAAAGGCTCCAAAGAACTTTCTTTTGAGCATTGTCTAGGTATGGGCTTAAAATGAACACAGCCATTGAGCCCAGGCCTTGAAGTCTCTTCCGACAAATTACTGGTAATAATGGCAAACATTCCCATACATCCGCACTTTGAACCCTGATGTAGAGAATGCTTTAACCCTTGCAAGAACCTCTTCCTTCTGCACTTTAGAGAGAGTTGGCATCCAGATTTGAAGCAAGTACTTGATAGGGCCAAGTACCATTGTGTGGAGCATTCAAGCAGTATGCTCCTACATAAAAACCTTTGTTTCACATAAATGCTGTTCTCTCACTCGCACATACCTGTACATATCCACCTTAATGTCTAACATCGGATTGTCCACAGCTCTTAAAACCAAATGCTGTTTGCATGGCATTGCGTTTCTCCTGAGTGGGCTGAGAGCGTATAACAACCATCTGCTAGAGGCTTCTTTCCAGCATTCTTGCTTCACACACAACATGTGGTGTGTCCCTCTTATCAGCCTGCAAAAAATACATACAAGTATTAACACATCTAAAGTGAGTTTATATAATACCTCACACAAGCGACAAAACATATTGGCAGCACTGCCAAGATGGTTCAAAAGCTCTGATGCACGTGGATTGTGGACTGCCAAGAAAGGAAAATAAGCAGCATGTCAACATCCACTTCATTTGCACTTCAGACAGTGTCACACCTTTGGAGATGGCTGAACCAATTGCAAGAGAGCTAGCAACTCTTGAAAATGAAGTTTTTGAAGTGTTCGATGCTTACAGCAATGAGAATGCATTGGTTGTAGCACCACTGCTTCTTGTCATATACAAGGAGAAGGTAATAGCTCTCAAATTTGTACTACTTCTTACTCCTATTCCCACTTGTGTCATCTGAAAAGAGAATAAGAGGCACCATTACAACTCTCCGGCCAGCCGCCCCCTTTAATAGGATGTGGAGTCAGATACTGCACTGTAACCTGATGAGAGCCTTAAATTGTCATTCCTGTACAGAAACATGTGGCATTACCTCTGAATCAAATTGTTCAAATCTATCCTCCTCTCCATGCCATCTCACTATGCACTGTGGAGCAGCAGCTACTCCATGTATGCAGGAAAGAGGAAGCTCCATGTTTCCATACAGAATTGCAGCATCATGACTCAGGGTGATGGGGGGACCTTCACACATCAGGGTGATGGGGGGACCTTCACACATCAGGGTGATGGGGGGACCTTCACACATCAGGGTGATGGGGGGACCTTCACACATCAGGGTGATGGGGGGACCTTCACACATCAGGGTGATGAGGGGACCTTCACACATCCTATTGAACTGAGCACCATCAACCAGAACATCAATCGCTGCAAACACATTTGTACATCCTTCCTAGATGTATAGGAAACCAAAACATGTCTTTAATGGTTACCAAATAGAAGCGTTACCAAACCCTTTGTAGATCCCAAATAAGGATGCTCAATTGTGACTACATCCCTAATAAATATAGAGGCTCCACACGACAGATTAACCATAGGGGTCTAAATCGAGGATCTGTGTTCCAGCGACGTCCATGGTACAATTCCCTAGAAGGATGGTAACCATTAGTAACAGCACATTGTGTTAAGAGTCACATACGTGTAATGACCTTCAGTACAAACAGGAAAGCGGGTTAAAATATTTGATATCTTCGGATTAGCAAGACCTCTTGCCACAATTTCAGTAAATTGTAGTTTATGAACATATTTTGTGCATTATAACTGACCAAACGCAAAGTGTTGAACAAAAATGCCTTTCATGCATTTGTATGGGTAAAATTGCATCATTGCATTCAGAGTAGGTCAGACTATTACAAAGCTTCCTCTTGGTGATGGGAGGTAAGAGTACACAGGTAAGAGTAGTAACATAGCTGTACACAAAAAAAACATGCGTTTTTTTATCTGTACCTCATCAGCTAAGTACAGTGTGTATGTGGACCCAAAATTCCATTCATGAACTTGTATGGGTTTGTAGTCCATCACATTTATGACATGATGTAGAGTACTGGATTTATGACATGATGTAGAGTACTGGATTTATGACATGATGTAGAGTACTGGATTTATGACATGATGTAGAGTACTGATATCATGCCATTCATGTACCTGTGTTCATTCATACAGAGGACACCGGTCAGACAATTACATAACCACTTGGTGATGGGAGGTAAGAGTAGTAAATGGCTCAGGATGATTTGATTTCTGAGGCTGGTGTCCTCTTCTGCAACACACTCTGAGCAGGGAACCTAGTAAAAAGGATGTGAAGGTATATCAATCTTTTAGCTCTGTTCTGTCTGAGATAAATGAATATTGTAGGACTGTGTTACAAAGGTACTGGGAGCTCAGTTATCACAATCTACTCGAAAAAATGTATTGCCTTTGTTTTGAAACGTATAAGCGATCTCAGGGCAAGGCGCAGGGTTGGTGACAAAGTTTGAAATTAAAAGTGCATTGTAATTCATATTTCTTTAAAGATATTGGGACAAAAACCTTATCAAGCTTATGTGCAACTAACTGCAGATGAATTTGCAGATCGCTTCTCTAATTATATTAAGACAGGCAGCAGACAGTACAAGATTAATCTGGCCTTTCTGGTAAGAAATAAATACTTGATCAAGTCATGAATACAGGTTCTCCCTCCAGCGCAAGTTTGTTCGATTCAACTCTATTTACAGAGAAAACATGTGCAAACATTTTGAAAAATGGCTGCTTGGCACATTTGTTAGGGGAAAGCCATCTCAAAATGAAATACATTGGTAGCTGAGGATTTCAGCTTCAGTTATTTTTCCTCTAGCTGAGGATTTCAGCTTCAGTTATTTTTCCTCTACTACTCCTGATAACACCAGCAGTGATGTACATGGTTCGGAGGAGAATCAAGCTGAGGAGGACCTGCTGTATGCTAGCTATGCTACAGCGCTACCGTCTGAGGAACAGCCAGAAGTTTGATTAGTTGTAACACTTTTTAACTCACCAGCTTTAATATGCACACACAATGCAATAATCTGATCATTGTATTCTCGTATCTATTCTTGGTCTGTTGATTTTATTTGAAATCATCATTAGAAAGTGACAAACACCTCACTTGGCTTATTTTGTGAATAATGTAGTAATTTAGAGACATTTAGAGGTGTCCTATCACAGGTGGGGAGGAGAAGCACACACAATGATTTATTTTGCGCGCTCCATCAAATGATGAAACCAGTAAATACTATTATCACCCGTTGGTTCTAAGAGCGCTAGCCCTTCCGTCTCATTTCGGTGGCTTGGTCAGGTGAACACCACAGAGAACCGACTCAACCCGACCCGCGACCACGGCTTTGCACGCGCCCTCTCTAGCGATGACGATATGATACAGTTGCGCGGGTAAGCTGCAGCAGAACTGGCTCAGACTGTTCACAGGAACGTACCAGACTGGTACCAGGTTATCAGCGTACTGGATGAAGCAGCAGTCTGGATCAGAGGCATTGCAAAGTCCTGGCTCAGAATGTGGCTTCAGAACAGGACCTTTTCAAACTGTTAATCAGCCCTGGAACAGATTGTGACACCCCACCAGGTCTGATTCAAGCTGTATACTTCTGGCTGTGTAATAATAGCTTAGTGTAAGCTAGGCTAGCTACATGTTAATTAGCAGCATCAATAACTACTTAATAAACGAAGGTAAGAAAACAAAAACGTGATATGATGGAGATTTCTGAGGACCTGCGGGCGTACATAGAAGGCATTCCAAAGGCCGAACTTCACATCCACATCGAAGGGACATTCGAACCGGAGCTTATGGAGAAGATTGCAAACAGAAACGGCTTGCCTTTTGAGGGTACGCCAGAACTGCATAGAGAGATGAGGAAGCATTTCAAGGTTTGTGGCCCGGCTTGCACACTTCACTTAGCTAGCTGGAAAGCTGCTCACGACGATAAAACACGAGTGTGTGCCAACCTTTTCCAGCCCCTTTAATGACAATTGCGCCATTTCCGGCCTTCTATCGCCTGTGTACAGTACATGTACCGATGCTGCTAAGACGTTTAATTTCTAAGTGATCTAACGAATGGGAATTGTAATATTACCCTTATACTTGCTGTAAATTATCAGTCCTTTTAAAAGTATTAATATGACGCTCTATACCAGTATGGGTCCTCAATGTCAGATGCCTCTGGGGAAGAAATGAAGTTTTCGTAGAAGTACACACTCTAAAGAAAATAACCTCCTATACTCCTATATCATGCACACTACCCTCACTTCGTCATATTGGGTGTGTCATCTGTTGTGCACGCCACTGTCATCAGCTCCACCAAAACTAGATTAGATGCTCAGATGCTTGGGCCGTTCTATACCAGTATGGGTCCTCAATGTCAGATGCCTGATGCCTCTGTGGAAGAAATGAAGTGTTCGTAGAAGTACGAAAATCACAAGTTTAGGATGAGAAGACCAATGTGCACCCCTGTAATAAAGGTCATGTAGCTAGTTTGTGCTGGAATGAGAAACAGCAGCAACAGTAATGATGAAGAGTGGGCATGATCGGATGCTTGGGCCGCGCCCTATTTCAAATGTGCACCTTTGCGTTCCAAGTGTTGTGCATGGACTTGTAAATGAGATGACCATCTCAGTGGAATCAGCATGGAAGAGATTGTATGTTGTGCCTGTGTGTGTGTGTGTGTGTGTGTGTGTGGTGTGTGTTGTGTGTGTGTGTGTGTGTGTGTGTGTGTGTGCGTGTGCGCGCGCGCGAATCGTATTCACAATTGCACTTGATCACGTGAGTCCTCCGTTTTATTCCGCAGGACTTACAGGACTTCCTGGACCTCTACTATGGGGCATGCGCTGTACTTAAGACGGAGGAAGACTTCCGAGACCTTATGTACAGCTATCTGGAGAGAGCATCCAGGGACAACGTCAAAGTCGCCGAAATTTTTTTCGACCCACAGTCGCACACGGAGAACGGGCTCGCGTTTGAGACCGTGATCAATGGCCTGCACC
The DNA here is from genome assembly GCA_013339895.1 of Ephydatia muelleri. Taxonomy (NCBI): domain Eukaryota; kingdom Metazoa; phylum Porifera; class Demospongiae; order Spongillida; family Spongillidae; genus Ephydatia; species Ephydatia muelleri. The sequence continues at coordinate 11,445 of JABACO010000701.1, read as the reverse complement.
GAGGTCTCACAGAGGGCCGCCGAGACTTCGATGTCCATGGCAACCTAATAATGTGCTTCTTGCGACACCTGTCCGAAGAGAAGGCCGAGGAGACGTTGAAACAGGCTGAACCGTTCCTCGACAAAATCATCGGCATCGGCCTCGATTCTGGTGAAAAAGGCAATCCTCCGTCGAAATTTCAGCGCGTCTACCGCAGAGCGAAAGAGCTGGGCCTTCGTCTCGTAGCTCACGCTGGGGAGGAGTGCGGGCCCGACTACATCACTGACGCACTGGACACACTTAACGTCTCTAGAATCGACCACGGGGTGCGTTGCTGGGAGAGCCCGGAACTCGTCAAGAGGCTGGCGGAGGCGGGGATTCCCCTCACCGTGTGCCCGCTGTCCAATGACAAGCTGCAGGTGAAGAAGCGTTTCTTGGAGGGTAAGAATCCCGTAAAACGCTTTTTGGACGATGGCTTGAGGATCACCCTCAATTCGGATGACCCGGCATATTTTGGCGGTTATATCACCGACAACTTTATTGCCACTGCGCGGGAGGCGGGGCTGACTAAAGCCGACGTTCGCAACATCTGTACGAATGCTTTCATGTCGACGTTTCTCCCCGAGCAAGACAAGGAACGTTACTTGCGTACCGTTGAAGAGTTCAACACAGCTCATCAATGAGTTCCAGACTGATTTGTAGAAGATCGTTTCTTTGTTGTTAGTGCTGCTTAAAATGAAAAACCTCTTTCCTTATTTAAAATGTATTATTGCCATCAATTGGTGAAACTTGCATGTGCGCGGGTTCTGCGGCACCGCCATTTGGAATTGATCATCTATATTTTGATACAGTCCTACATCAGAATGCAATGTCGGTGTGCATGCAATCGATGATTCCATGCGTTTTTGTTGCTGTATTTGTCAGTATTTACTATTCAAAATATGAATACGGGGTCACGTCATCTTGCAGTGCGGGGACTGAGTCACCGTTTTTTTTTTTTTTGGTTTTGTTTGTTTTTGAGACCGTTCAATTCAAAACATAACGTCGTTCGTTGTCTTTCAGAAAACAATTAATAAATTTATTCTTGTCAGTAGACAGCAAGCATGTTCGGCCAATGTTGCGATGCCAAAGGTTAAGAACTGAAGAACTGAATTACAGTGTAGGCTGATCCAATATTCCGTTTTTGTATAGGGTTAAATAGCGCATGCGCATATTACCAGAAACACGTTTTGCAACTCGTTGAGACCTCATTTTATGGGCCGTTCCAAAACTCTGTTGCCTTACAACCCTCGATTCGATAGCATGAAGAACTACTGGCTTTGGCGTGTCTCAGGTTAGTTTTGTTTCGATGCGGAAAACGAACTAGTGTGGTGCTGATGAATGCTTTGTATGTACCATCCAAATCTGAGGCACACTTTGTGCTGCGGAGGACATATAAGAGCGGCCAACTGAACCTCTCGTGTGTTCTTAAGTTCAAAATTGTTCTTTTTCCAGGACTCTGAAAAGCAATGAACACTGGTAAAAGCTATCGATGGTTCGGAATTAAAAGCTTTAGTAAGTCGATAGTTGTTTAAGGAGGAGAGCGAAATAGTTTCGGATGAGGTATTGATGAATGCTTTGTATGTACCAACCATATCTGAGGCACACTGTGCTCCGGAGGACATATAAGAGCGGCCAACTGAACCTCACGTGTGCAAATTGTCCTCACGTGTGCAAATTGTCCTCACGTGTGCAAATTGTCCTTCACTTCATTGAATCCTCGTCAATTATTTTTTCATTACTTTAGATTGATAAACAGGCTTTCGTTGAGAGCTACTATTTTCGGTATGTATCGCTTTGGCAGATGTTTCTGTGATTGGAGGTAATGATGAGTGCTTTATATGTACCATCCATTACTGAAGCACACTTGTGCTCCGGATGACATATAAGAGCGGCCAACTGAACCTCACGTGTGCAAATTGTCCATTAAATCCTTAATTATTTTTGTATTACTTTAGATTGATGAACAGGTTTCCTTTGAGAGCTATTTTCGGTACGTATTGTTTTGTGCAGATGTTTCTGTGATTGGAGGTAATGATGAGTGCTTTGTATGTACCATCCATTACTGAAGCACACTTGTGCCAGGATGACATATAAGAGCGGCCAACTGAACCTCACGTGTATGCTTGTTTGCTTTGATTTATTTAAAATTATCTACAGAATGAACCATTCACGTGAATGGGGGCTGTATTAAGTTTCTGATGAACAGGTTTCCTTTGAGAGCTATTTTCGGTACGTATTGTTTTGTGCAGATGTTTCTGTGATTGGAGGTAATGATGAGTGCTTTGTATGTACCACCATTACTGAAGCACACTTGTGCCAGGATGACATATAAGAGCGGCCAACTGAACCTCACGTGTATGCTTGTTTGCTTTGATTTATTTAAAATTATCTACAGAATGAACCATTCACGTGAATGGGGGCTGTATTAAGTTTCTGATGAACAGGTTTCCTTTGAGGGCTATTTTTGGTATGTAGTGTGAGTGCTTTGTATGTACCACCATTACTGAAGCACACTTGTGCCAGGATGACATATAAGAGCGGCCAACTGAACCTCACGTGTATGCTTTTGAATTATTTACAGATGAACCATTCACGTGAATGGGCTGTATTAAGTTTCAAGCGTTCGAAAAGACGGATATGTGTAAGTTGTTCATTGGCGCTGTCTTGCGAGTGCGTTTATGGTGGTGGTGATGAGTTGCACGCTTTTACTGTCGTGATGTTTTCATTTACACGTGATCGAGCGAAGCAGTGCACAGGGGCCATCTGAACCACCTGCACGATATAATCTGTTCTCTTTTGTAATCTTGCTCATTCGTTCACGTGTACTTAATGCTTTTTCTTAATGCATAGGTGGTGTGCTGTACAACAAGAAACCAATTTCCAAAGAATTATTTGAATTCTGCGTAGATATTATGTGGTTTATATTTGTTATATTGAATCATTTCCGCGAAAAGGGCGTACATTGCACAATTTCTACAATAAAAGGTGGACTTGTCACCCAGTGCCATAATGAAGTGCGAGATACTCTAGGTGATTTGGCAGCTATTGTGTAAAAAGATGTAAGAGAACCATCATTCAGGAAGCAGATGATGCCAATGGTAGACCAGCTTTGATTGCTAACCTTGGCATACGAGGAGTGTGGCAGCCACAAACTGCGGTGTTGCTAGATGTTTGTGTCATGGACATAGATGCCCAGTCTTATACTAGCCGCACGATAAAGAATAGAAAATACTCGCAGTTGAAGAAAGTGCTTCATTTACACCTTTCGTAGTTTCTTTTGGATGGGGTCTTGGGTCATGGTACACAACATGCACCTGATGAAGCGCCTATGTGACCAAATTGCAATGAAGTAGGAGAAGTCGCATTCAGAAGTAATGCTTTTGCTATTTTACGTGCAACAAACCTTTGCTTTCGTGGGTCCAGGGTAAAATGGAGAAGTGGACATGGTATGGATTATTGAGCAGGGCATCCCCCATTTTCCTCTTTTTCAAAAGTGTTCATTTCACAGTAACTATTTTTGTCTAAGAGTATGTCTGTGTGCATCTATTCCCTAATGTACTGTATTGTAACATGTTTAGTAGATTATATTCGTATTATTTCTACAATAAAAATGAGGGCGTTGATATGTGTGGCTAATTACAAATTCAGCGCGATTCTCAGGCAACGTAGTAGAGAACAAATATAAAAAAAAAAAAAAAGACATCTTGACTATTCGCGTAAGCGATCCCATATTGTCTCGCTACATGGAGGAGCTTTAACACCAAATGCTCAGAGCGGGAGCAAAACAGATGGCTGTATTCGTGCAGAGTATATGATCGTACTGTTACAAATAAGCAAATCGGGAAAAATCATACTTAAGAGCTGAACAGCAATGATAAAGAACCGTCACCTAAAGCTCTTACTGTAAACATTTATATGTATAAAGGTTGAGGGTTGATAATGATAAAGTGATCCAATTTGATAGTAGAGCAGTATTTGATAGTACAGCAGTATTTGATAGCACAGCAGTATTTGATAGTAGAGCAGTATTTGATAGCACAGCAGTATTTGATAGTAGAGCAGTATTTGATAGTACAGCAGTATTTGATAGCACAGCAGTATTTGATAGTAGAGCAGTATTTGATAGTACAGCAGTATTTGATAGCACAGCAGTATTTGATAGTAGAGCAGTATTTGATAGTACAGCAGTATTTGGGATCCTTTCCGCGAAAAGGGAACGCATGTTTAAGATTTCAATTTTTAAATATATTTTTTGCCTCTTGGATCACATTGCTTCTTACGCACTGAGAATCGGAGTATCTGTCATGGAGTTGTAAGGAGCTGAATTATTAATTAGCCATACATTTCAACGCAAGCGTTACATTTCGCGAACTGGTTAAAGATGCGCGCTGAAAGCACGAGATATTTCATTTGTACCTTGCGCATTAATAGGAACTCGGTGCCTTCATGACTGTAAGTTTTTAGTTCATCGTGAGTGCTTTAGTATAGTTGATTTAATTCTCAGGGAAGCAGCAATCTGAAAAGTTACTATAACATCGTTTTTGATCAGCAATTTTCCCCGTTCGGAAAACATTTGGCAACATCTGATATTTTCGGCCAAATTGCTGTATTCAGGTACTGCCCCCCAAACATAAGCGAAAATAAAAGTGCTTTTTGTGCAGCTTATCATCAGCCCTTGATTCAACAAATCAATCAAGTGGGAAGGCTGCCTCAAGACTACTCAAGGTTATACTGTGTGCGCGTAGGTGCAATGGAATGTAATTATGTACATGTGTGTGTGTTTATTTATGCGCACAAGTGTTTCTGCGTGTGCGTGGATGAATATGTAAATGACCATGTGTATGTGTTTGTGTGTGTGTGTGTGTGTTGTGTGTGGGGACAAACTGCACATTCCATCCACATGACCTAGGTCACAGAGGACCTGCGTACAGTCTCTGTAATGCTGGCTCTTTGCTCGTCAGTGGAGGAACGCAAGAACTCAAGGCGTGGAAGTGGGAGGAGCTTGTAGGGAACTCAGAGGTACAGGTGCATAGGACTGTTTTCTAAATAGTATTTCGTCTGATATCTAGTAAGTAAATTGTTCACTTCCTTTTTTTTTGTGTTCTGCATATTTAAGCGTCCACAAAAAGGGACCTAACACTCAAGTAAAAGACACCTGACCTGTCCTCTACAGCTTCTTTCTTACACACTGAAAATTTGTCTGTCCATCATGGAGTTACAATGACCTGAATATTTAATTATGTGTACATTTTCAATTGTGCATGTCAACTTTGATGTTCGTTCCTTCCTGGGAGATTTATATTATCGTGTTAGGTCCCTTTGTGTGGACACTGTCCCAATTATCTATTTATAATTCTCTTTATTTCTCTCATTTCCCTTCTCCACCCTCTTCTCCTCCTCCCCATCACTTTTACGTCTACCACTATCAGAAATCTTTTTTTCCACTTCCTTTCTCTAGGCTGTGGATCCAGTGGTCACCCTTTCCCCGCCCATCAGGTACAGGATTCATGTGACTCACACACAGCCACATGACCTGTCCTCTCTCTAATGTAGTGCATCACATGACCTGTCCTCTCCCTAATGTAGTGCATCACATGACCTGTCCTCTCCCTAATGTAGTGCATCACATGACCTGTCCTCTCCCTAATGCAGTGCATCACATGACCTGTCCTCTCCCTAATGTAGTGCATCACATGACCTGTCCTCTCCCTAATGTAGTGCATCACATGACCTGTCCTCTCCCTAATGCAGTGCATCACATGACCTGTCCTCTCCCTAATGCAGTGCATCACATGACCTGTCCTCTCCCTAATGCAGTGCATCACATGACCTGTCCTCTCCCTAATGTAGTGCATCACATGACCTGTCCTCTCCCTAATGTTGTGCATCACATGACCTGTCCTCTCCCTAATGCAGTGCATCACATGACCTGTCCTCTCCCTAATGTAGTGCATCACATGACCTGTCCTCTCCCTAATGCAGTGCATCACATGACCTGTCCTCTCCCTAATGCAGTGCATCACATGACCTGTCCTCTCCCTAATGTAGTGCATCACATGACCTGTCCTCTCCCTAATGCAGTGCATCACATGACCTGTCCTCTCCCTAATGTAGTGCATCACATGACCTGTCCTCTCCCTAATGCAGTGCATCACATGACCTGTCCTCTCCCTAATGTTGTGCATCACATGACCTGTCCTCTCCCTAATGCAGTGCATCACATGACCTGTCCTCTCCCTAATGTAGTGCATCACATGACCTGTCCTCTCCCTAATGTTGTGCATCACATGACCTGTCCTCTCCCTAATGCAGTGCATCACATGACCTGTCCTCTCCCTAATGCAGTGCATCACATGACCTGTCCTCTCCCTAATGTAGTGCATCACATGACCTGTCCTCTCCCTAATGCAGTGCATCACATGACCTGTCCTCTCCCTAATGCAGTGCATCACATGACCTGTCCTCTCCCTAATGCAGTGCATCACATGACCTGTCCTCTCCCTAATGTAGTGCATCACATGACCTGTCCTCTCCCTAATGTTGTTCATCACATGACCTGTCCTCTCCCTAATGTAGTGCATCACATGACCTGTCCTCTCCCTAATGCAGTGCATCACATGACCTGTCCTCTCCCTAATGTAGTGCATCACATGACCTGTCCTCTCCCTAATGTAGTGCATCACATGACCTGTCCTCTCCCTAATGCAGTGCATCACATGACCTGTCCTCTCCCTAATGTTGTGCATCACATGACCTGTCCTCTCCCTAATGCAGTGCATCACATGACCTGTCCCTCCCTAATGTAGTGCATCACATGACCTGTCCTCTCCCTAATGTTGTGCATCACATGACCTGTCCTCTCCCTAATGCAGTGCATCACATGACCTGTCCTCTCCCTAATGCAGTGCATCACATGACCTGTCCTCTCCCTAATGTAGTGCATCACATGACCTGTCCTCTCCCTAATGCAGTGCATCACATGACCTGTCCTCTCCCTAATGCAGTGCATCACATGACCTGTCCTCTCCCTAATGTAGTGCATCACATGACCTGTCCTCTCCCTAATGCTGTGCACATGACCTGTCCTCTCCCTAATGCAGTGCATCACATGACCTGTCCTCTCCCTAATGCAGTGCATCACATGACCTGTCCTCTCCCTAATGTAGTGCATCACATGACCTGTCCTCTCCCTAATGCAGTGCATCACATGACCTGTCCTCTCCCTAATGTAGTGCATCACATGACCTGTCCTCTCCCCAATGCAGTGCATCACATGACCTGTCCTCTCCCTAATGTTGTGCATCACATGACCTGTCCTCTCCCTAATGTAGTGCATCACATGACCTGTCCTCTCCTAATGCAGTGCATCACATGACCTGTCCTCTCCCTAATGTAGTGCATCACATGACCTGTCCTCTCCCTAATGTAGTGCATCACATGACCTGTCCTCTCCCTAATGCAGTGCATCACATGACCTGTCCTCTCCCTAATGCAGTGCATCACATGACCTGTCCTCTCCCTAATGTTGTGCATCACATGACCTGTCCTCTCCCTAATGTAGTGCATCACATGACCTGTCCTCTCCCTAATGTAGTGCATCACATGACCTGTCCTCTCCCTAATGCAGTGCATCACATGACCTGTCCTCTCCCTAATGCAGTGCATCACATGACCTGTCCTCTCCCTAATGCAGTGCATCACATGACCTGTCCTCTCCCTAATGCAGTGCATCACATGACCTGTCCTCTCCCTAATGTAGTGCTGCATCACCAGTTGACATCAATGGACTTGCGTATGATAAGCAGGTGGGTGTGGCCTCTAGGTGGGTGTGGCCTGTATGGGACCATCTCATATTGTCTTCATAATGGCTTCTCTCCTTAATTCAGTCTCAAACTATTTTTTCGGCTGGTGGTAATGGAAAAATTTTCAGTTGGGATTTGTCTGCAGGGAAACTTAAGGTGTGCTCAAAGCTAGCAACATTCATCACTCACAAAAAGAAGACCTTCGCAAACAGCATGCCCTTACATACTGACGCACAAATGCACCCATTCTACATGGCCCCCAGCCAGGTACACAATGCACGAAGGTGTAGCCTTCCAGACCTCACGATGGTGGAGGGCCTCTAGTGTAGCCTTCCAGACCTCACGATGGTGGAGGGCCTCTAGTGTAGCCTTCCAGACCTCACGATGGTGGAGGGCCTCTAGTGTAGCCTTCCAGACCTCACGATGGTGGAGGGCCTCTAGTGTAGCCTTCCAGACCTCATGATGGCCTCTAGTGAATAGCTAATTATTCAACAGCTCTCATTACGTAAGGTCTGGGAACCAGTCCTCCACAATGTGCAGGACGTGTTAATTTATTTTGGAACGTGTGCTACTATAGAGCAATGAAAGTGCACAGACTGTATCTTTATATACAGATGTGTGTATGCGTGTGTGATGTGTATGTGTGTGTATGTGTGTTGAGACAATAGCTGCTATGATTTGTACAATCTGATTGGTTAATTGCAGGCATCTTAGAATCCATCCTATCTTACTGTGAAGGTTTTATTGGTTGCTAGTATACTGCTAGTATACTGCTAGTATACTGCTATTGTCTAATTATCTGATACCTTGTAATCTACATGGTTTAGAATGGTTTAGAATCCTTTCTGGTCCTTAGTAGTGCCTCTATTCTGTGTATGTGTGTATGGATATGTGTATGTATGGATGTGTGTGTGTGTGTGTGTATGTGTGTGTGTATGGATGTGTGTGTGTATTTATGCTATGATATGCCCATGCAGGGGACATTCAGTGGACACAAGGGTTGTATCTACTGTGTGTGCATGAGGACAGGCTCTCAACAGTTCATCACTGGGGGGGAAGATGGAGCGGTCTATGTATGGGGTCAGTGTGTACCCCTCCTTCTCCGCTCGTTGTGTCACCGTGGTTTCATCTTTTTCCCACTTCTCCTGGGGACCAGACCCGAGTGCTTCAAATAGTCCTGTTCACACTATTAAGGCTGGCGATGTGAGTTCTGTATAAGTGGGAAGGGAGGGTGTCTGTGTGTGTGTGTGTGTTTGGTTGTGTGTGTGTGTTGTGTGTGTTGGTGGGTGTGTGTTTGTGTGTGTTGTGTGTGTGTGTGTGTGTGTGTGTGTGTCTATGTTTTGTGGTTTTGTGTGTTGTGTGTGACATTGTGTGTGTTGTTTGTTGTGTGTGTGTTGTGTTGTTGTGTGTGTGTTGTGTGTTGTATGTGTTGTGTGTGTATGTTTTGTGGTGTGTTTCTTGTGTTTGTTGTTGTTGTGTTGTGGTGTTGTTTTGTATTGTTGTTCGTGTGCATGTTGTGCGTTGTGTTGTGTGTGTGTATGTTTGTTTGTGTGTGCGTTGCATGTGTGTGTTGTGTTTGTGTGTTTGTGTTTGTTTGTGTTGTTATGTGTATGTGTGCGTGTGCATGTGTGTGCATGTGTATGTGTATAAATGGGGAGGGTGGGTGTAACACACACCCTCCCTTCCCATTTATTGAGACTTGGTTTAGGCTTGAGGCAGGGCCGTACATTACAACTTGAAGGACACAGCTTTCATGGCTCCTAGTAGTTCTCTATGAAGACCATGGGAGGAACCTAACCCAACCTTCTCCCATTCCTGAAGTGTGATAGCATTACATCCGAATACGTAGTGCTACAGCCTTAGTATTTTGAGTTAAGCTATGGAGAAAAAGCATGAAGATGGGTTTCAAGAGGGCTGTAAAGCCCATTCAAGGATTGATTGGACAGGTTGTGTAGAGCAGTATACCACGTGTTAAGTTCAGACCTTTTGAAGTATCCCAGCTGTGGTGTGTTGGACAAAGATAGTGATGTGTGTGTGTGTTTGTTTTGTTGTGTGGTGGTGTGTGTGTGTGTGTGTGTGTGTGTGTGTGTGTGTGTTTGTTTGTGTGTGTGTGGTGTGTGTGTGTGTGTGTGTGTGTGTGTGTGTGTGTGTGTGTGTGTGTGTGTTTTCTGGTTTAATGGTTTTGTTGAACAGCACATTTTTGTTACTTTGGCTGATGTCCTTGCTGTTATGGTTACCAGGGACGGTGGATTGGATGTGTGGCAGTGGATCAGTCAGGAGAATGGATGGTAATTTCTAGTGACAATTTGTGCTGTGTGGCATTCCTTTTGTACCAGCTTCATCTGCACAAATGTTTGGACATTTTGTGTTAAGTGTTTTCATGTTTGTGAATGTGCCGATTGCAGCAATAGTGTCATATTGTAATTCTATATATTGCCCTCCTATACAGCAGCATGTGTTGATTTATCTAACGATTCACCTTCCCATGATTGTGGTTTTCTATGTCAGTGTGTGTGTTGTGGTGGTGATGACCCCCTAGAGGTATATGTGCTGCCTTTCCTAGGTGTATGGTGGTTCAGATGCACCTGTAGTGTTCCACCTTGGCTCAATGAACAAGATCCTGTCTCTACCAGTGCCTGATGGGGTCGTATCACAAGGTGCCATCTTCGCCAAAGATAATGTACGTAAGAGCTGCGAGGAGGGCAGGTCTGGGGAAGAGAAGTATTCCTATGTGCGTCTGTATCATTCCATCAATGAGATCATTCTAAGAAACGTAACTTTTTCATTTGAATATCTTCTGTCTTTCTATACTTTGTGTGCGTGAAAGTATTGGATGCAGGATCATTTATTTGCGGGTCTATGTTACCTAGGGGTCAATGTGCAATCCTGTCCTTATGTGGCATGTACTGTGTCTCTACACACTCTGGCATGTGCTGTGTCTCTACACACTCTGGCATGTGCTGTGTCTCTACACACTCTAGCATGTGATGTGTCTCTACACACTCTAGATAATCACAGTAGGGTCAGAGCCGACTGTTCGACACTGGACTGTGAATGGACTGCCTGTAGCGGCTGTGCCTGGAGGCCACAACCATGCCTTCTCTGTTGCATTCAACGACAGTTCAGTTCACTACGAGGTATGTGTGTGTTTGCATGTGCATGTGCGTTTTGTGAATGATGTGTTTCAACAGGTACTTGCAGTCAGTGGAGACTCTTCAGACGTTAATATTTTCACAAACTTTGGTTATAAAGCATTCTCTTTGTCAGTTTGTTAAGCCGTTCCAGGCCGCTTGCATTATCATTTGCGTGCAGTTGAATTTGATACTAAACTACGTACTCAGTATGCATAGTTTTTAACGAGAGCTTGACACATCAATATAATCACGTCAGTTGTGTAGTGGTCTCTCGAACATGTAACCTGTTTTGCAACAAAGGCGCCATGCTTTACAAAACATAACCGGCCAGTTTTATTAAATGAAACTAGTGATAATCCAGACGTTATTAAGACGTGAATGTCAGTTTGTCTGCCTTTCTTCCGGTGATGCTCTTCCGCTCCAAGTACAGACCCTTATTACAGCGATGAGGCTGCGTTATGCTTCTGTTCCAGTACAGCTCTTCTGTC
>JABACO010000700.1:0-23716 GCA_013339895.1 Ephydatia muelleri | reverse complement strand
CAGTTCCCGTGCACTTGGTGCTGTTAGCATTAAGCTTTCTTAGCTCAGCACCATTAGCTGCAGCTCCAGAGTGATGACTAGCTTCAGGTAGGATGGCAGGGCAAAGTGGTGAAGCCACGGTGATATCCAAAGCTGCATGTTTGCCTCTATCCCACCCAGCAATCAATACATCAGCTGGACGAGTATGGTCATGAACCCCACCACCTTTCTCCGCTGCTATACTGAGATGGGCAGTGCGGCACAAACTAGCTATGGCTTCACAGGAGGTTGTGTCGCCACACTACATCTCCTCCATGTCGGCAAGTGACACAATGATGACCCAAAGGGTCCAGACCAACACCTGGCAGAAAGGGCACATTGCAGTTCCCGATGTGTCCAATCCCAGCCACCACCAGACAGCCACCTGGTACTAATTGGGTTCCAAGTGTAAACCAAGTTAAATAGAAGGAACCACTGATAACCAGGCAGCAGCATGGGAGGCTGATTCAGATAAGAGGCAAAGCCTTGTTGGCAGGAGAAGCATTTTCTAACAAACCATGGAAAAAATTAATGTCAATTTTGGAGGACGAGCCTTTTGTGTTGGTGGAGAAGCTAGTACTGATTCAACAGTGAGTGCCTCTGGTGGAGAGGACTTTGTCATTGTACAATGTGACTGCCTGCTGAAGACAAGTGTTGTCCAAACATCCATGCCAAGAAGAAATCAAAGACGCAATGAAAGCGGCAGGAGCATGAAGTGAGAGACGAGCGAAAGACCAAGGCCCTCCATGCCTAAGTCCAGGTTGTGCCTGATTGCCATGCCTCATCAAAACATCAACTGCAAGACTAGTTGAAAACACTCTCTCACTGCCTTGTCAAACTGTTCAAGAACATCAGAGGCCAAATTGGGTGGGGTGGCACGAGCCAAATGAACCATCCGGCAATAACTTCCTGCTACCCGAAGAAGTGTGGACAGCCATTTGCAAGTCAATTCCTGCCATCTCTTGTAGACACTGGAGTAGAGGTTTGGCCTGTGTGCACAGCTCTACAACTACCCTAGGAACACAAGTGTTTGCCTCTACAGGCAAACAATTCCACACTTCCCCAGGTTAATTTGGAAACCAAGAGCTGGGCCCAATTCCTGGATGAGAAAGAAGGCTCTCGATACTGCTAGTCGATTACCTGCTAGGACCACCCATCATCCAGGTACCAAGCATGAAACAGGAGGGTCATCCCAAAGGGTCTTATTATTATATATTATTATTATTATTATTATTGGACATGTACAAACACACGCAAAATGACAACTAAACTTAATCAGTTAACCCAGAATATAGACATTAAAATAATAATAATAATAATAATAATAATGATTTCCATCGCACTTGCACAGTGTACAAACATGTTAGGGGAGGAGGGTACTAGACAGAGGGCGCACACAAGTATATAATGTCCACAATACACAACAAGAAATGTTCCATTCAAAGCTTGGGCTTTATTTACTCAGTGGAGTCACGGTGAGCGTTGTCTTTATTCAAAACTGGAAATCCGCCATCGTCTTAATAGTTGATTCCAGCCCGCGTTAGTAATATACCTGACAATGACACAAAATTTCTCACTTCTATTAGCAGCAGCACTGTTGCCATCCCGTTGCGGCGATGGACAAGTTGTCGTTGTGGTGTAAGCCTGAAGGTTCTATTTATAATCAGTGGCGTATGCAGGATTTGGGAGGGGGGGGGGACCGGGGGTTCCACAAGGGATCCCCACACATTCAGCAAGGCGGTATGGGGGAGCGCTGTAAGCTCCCCATCGGGGTCTGGGGCGGGTGCCCCAGCCGCTTTGCAACTTTCGCACTTTTTAAGTCACAAAACATAACATAATTGCGATGTAATATAAAATATATAGAGGTATTGAGTTTGGATTCACGTGCACAAGCTGTTACCTTTTACTTAAGATTAGAATTACTTAAGATCGAAACTATTCGTCGCGGGGTTCTGCCTTGCAAAGATGTTAACGATCTCTTCTAAATTGAATTCCATGCTGTAATGAATGTGCATTAAGGCCAGTCCAGAAAACCGTTCCTGACCCATTGATGAACGCAAATAAGTCTTTAATCGTCGAAGAACACTGAATCAGATGCTCCTTTCGCACTCACACGATGTCACTGGTACGGTACATATTACTCTCAACACATGGTGAATGTTAGGAAACATACTTTCAGGTGCATAGAAATACCATGAGCCGCCCCATCTATATATCTACGCGCCAGGCGGATCATTCCTAATTAACCTGTTCCAGTTGTGCATGTGATAGTGTATGCTATAAGCTGCATATATACGTTGTGTAGTTCTTTCCTACTGCTTTTTGACGGTTAGTGCGACGATAAGAGCAGTTTGGTCATTCTTTCCCTTCAATAGCAATATCGAGAGAGGGTGCAAGCTATGAAAGCTCTTTCATGCACTAATCATCGCAAAGCCTAGCTTTCATGCATGACTTCACATGCAAGACTACAAGCCCGATCAACACGAAACTAAAACCTCTGTTTTAGAAGTTGAAGTTGCAAGGACAAAAGCGGTTAATGGCTTAGGCCTTAGCGCCTGGCAAAGCATACCCCACCCCCCAAAAAGCCAGGGACGAGGTACACGAACACACGCGCTGAAATGTGTTACACGGTAGTACCTTATACTTATATCCGATCCCCGCACGCCTGCTGAAATAATTGTATAGAACTACAATAAAAACGATTTTGAAGTGCATGATCAATGCCGACACATAAAACACACACAAGCTGGAAAAAAGATACACATACACACGACAAAATATCACCCCAAACTGTCAAACCGCGTTGCATTTACACATTACCAAATCCAACACAGTTTGCTATGCCATATGTCATCTTGCTGAAAAATGTGTCCTCAGTACATGCTGTAGGGAGAGTAAGTGTAAGAGAACACGTGTTGGCTGTTGGTAGAGTAATGCTTGGGTCATGGCAGAACTCAATCATTAATGGAGAGTCAAACCCCAAAAATGGTATGATTTCTGATCCAGTTACAAACTGCAGAATGTGTTGAAGGGTTACTGTCACATTGCTTGGTAATGCCAGCACCTTTCCAGCTGAAAGGAATTGTTCCTACAGTTGCTATTAAATCACAAACATATTTAACAATCCTTTACCTTCAACATCCAGAAGGTAGTCATACCACATGATGTTGACATGCTCTTCTTTTGCTTTTCGGTTTGAACCAGAAGGGGAAAACTGAACTTGAAACAAGTCAATTAGTTTGTCTGCAGTAAGCCTGAAGTCTTCATGGTCTACTAAAAGTTTGCACCCCTCTTCAGGATATTCTCTCAGGACATCTAACAGACCATATTCATTTAGGCCTTCTATGAGCTGGTCAATTTGAGCTTTACGACAGATTATTGTATTCTGTAAGCAGAATAATCTAGCCAAGTTCACCTTATCATTTAGAGTATAGGATGAAGATGGCTTGCATATTCCGTTATCAAACGGTTTGACATTTCTGGGCTTTCTAAAATGTCACGTAGACCTTGCAAATCATCTGTACTTTTCAAGCTAGAGAGAGGGAGATTTCATGAATGTTATCTGGTACATGTATTCTGTACCTGCTGAAGCACTTTTCTAACTGAGCCATTCGTCACTTCTTCAATATGTGTCTTCACTCCGTCAAGGCCTTGAAGCATGTAATCAACAACAGACCTGGCTAGAAATGCTGGGGGTGATCCAATTTGAGTTATGCAACCAGCAATCATTCTACCAATGTGATAGAAAACCCTGTCGACCAAAGCAGTTAAGTTTACCCTTGGTAACCGTTTAGCCAAGTCCCCTTCAAAAACATGTTGTTTGTAGCAATGGCACGCATCAAGAGAGTAAAGAACTCTCTACGTGGTCCTCCAGCATCTATTGCTGATTCCCCTATAAAAGTGATCTTGAGAGTTTTGTCACAGGACAATCCTCTCATAAATTGCTTTAACGAGTCTTCCCAAATGTTTAGATCGGCGAACGACTAGCCTTTGTACATCCGATTTTAGAACTTTCCTTAGTGAATGCTCTGAAGGCGTCCTCAAACATAATCCTTGGAGACTGTAGCTCAGGTTGGCTGCATGAAATAACGATATAGCGATTAGTAAAACATAATTACATCAAATTGGTACTGGTTACAAATTTGCTGTGGCGTTGTCCGTCTCAGCAGCAGCCAGACTATTCTGGATGGCCTCTTGTATGGCTTTTTCAAACTCCTCGTCTGACTCATCTGCTATAAACGCCCTGAAATGCGCACTGTGGCTAAATTATAATTCATATAAATAGATCGAACTAATAAACGCATTGCAGGAATGGGAAGCAGGAGTACCTTTGTGGTTCGTCTACCGCTGGTGTAGGTTTTGCTGGTGTGTTGATGGCAAAGAAGTAAACAGGTTCAGTGTGGTTCGATTGTATACAGGGTTCTGATTGTTTCGTAGATCCTTGTTGCGGCGAATTGTCAGCACCAATAGTTATGTTGACATTCGTTTCCGAATCGGACGATATGCATAACTCATCGTCTGAATCGCCAGCAGAAGAAGAAAACGAGTCCCTGCGTATATATAAAGTTTATAACAAGCACATTGTCGTCTTATATAATAAGGGGGGAAATAAACTTTTGTTTTACCTGAATATCTTCAGAGGTTCGGTCGTAAAAAACAGTTTCGACTGCTGAACGAGGTCTCTTAGTACGGCACAGTCATCCCTTCTGGAGGTGTTCTAATAACAACAAGCTTTCTTCGCGTAGTACCGGTCCTCAGCATCTCGTATCCCGCACCCGGACAACTGCGGAAATGAATCATAAACAACAGCGCTGATCTCCTGCGGACCAGCATTAATATTAAACGAGAGTCTCTTTAGCCCCCGTCCCAACAATGCTAGGTCCATTTTTTCTTGGGGTGAAGGAACCCAATCGTGATTGCGGCGCGACAAGCAGATACAATCATGACCTCAGTATTTATTTTTCCAAGCGTCATGGAGTTGCGAGGACCCGCGCAACTACGTTTCTTCGTTTATTTCCTGTTTTGCTGTAAAATCCGAATAACTTTTTTGTTCTTTTGAAGCAGGCATTATCATCGTTGCCCGCCGCTTGCATTTGACGGCGGCCAAGTGGATTGAAGCTCCGCCTCGTGCAGGAGCTTCGAGGGATGGGGACCAACTGTTGCACAGAGCTATATCTTCTCTAGATTAGGCTCCACAAAACGTCTGACAGGGCGGATTCCTCTGCCTTCCTGCCTGGTAGCCACGTCCAGCAGTAACAGCATTGGAAGGAGAAACTACATGCATTGATCAGGTTGCGTCGTTGACCGCTACATTCGACACGATTGTCCACGCTGTTTGTAACAGCTGTTTTTGGCCCGGTTTCGAGTACTTTCCATTATCAAGTAAAAGTGCCAAAGCCAATGCTTTCGTTTCTATAAATTTGCCCATCGGTACATTTGCGCATGCGTAGGCGAAGTCACGTATCACGTGCGCGGAGTGATGTAAACTACAAACATGGTGAAAAGTATTTTTTCTTTCCCGACGATCACTGTCGATCATAACTAGACCAGAGAGTATGTAGCGAAACTGCGTTAGTGGTCATCATTAGAGATGGATGTATTGGGAGGTGCTGCAACCGTCCTGCTCTCAAGGTGTGTACGTTTAGACATATCGTAAAGTATGTTGTGTTACGTCACGTGGACGGTACCATGTTAGCTGTGGAAACAATAGTCATGTATGGTGGAGATTTTTTTACATCGCTAGTAAGTCTTTCTGATGTACGAGTGGGCTATTCCATAAAAAACTTGTATACCTCTGTGAATGGTGTCCAGGGGAGGAGGTGTTTGGAAATATGGTGTTGTCCACTGATGATGATGTGGCAGATGTAGAGAGGGGCAGGGGGCGGGGGTGAAAGAGGAGGGGGATAGCTGTGTAGAGAACATTTCAGGCTTATAGAATCTATCAGATAAAATCACTGGGTCCTGATATGGCTGATGAAGATTTTCCTCTTCAAAACAACACTGCCTCAGGATTGCACTACAACATACTTGGGTCCTGTGTGGCAACTTTCATGTTGCCAGGTAGGTAATGCTTGGCACTTCACACACACACACCATTCACCCCCCCCTCCCCCATGCACACAGCAACATAGCAATAGGCCCTGTCATGAAAATAAATGTGATCTAGACTTAGTACATGCCTGTTTAGGCCCTACATGTTGTCACTGTTTATGACAGGTACATGTAGATCCCATGTACTTTGTAGTACCCATGCAGGAGAAGTACCCTCTTGTGAGAAGTGATTGGTGTGTGGTATATGTGGTTGGTAGTGTGTGTGTGTGTGTGTGTGTGTGTGGTGTGTGTGTGTGGTGTGTGTGTGTGTGTGTGTGTGGTGTTGTGTGTTTATTGGTTGGTTCTCAATTTCAGACTAAAACACCATGGTCTAACGAACTACATTGGAAAGGTGAAATTTCACAAGAGGGATGGTCTTGTGGGTAACTTTTCACTAGAAGTCAATCATGACATGTACACTTGCAGGGAAGCTCTTGTGGGCATGGCAAATCTCTCACACACACACAACACACAGTGTCATGAATGAACATGTGTACCTGTACAGGGTAGATCACATTACAGTGTAGTGTCCCATGCAGGAGTACCTATCTGAGAAGTGATTGATGTGGTGTGTGTGTGGTGTAAGTGTGTGTGTGTGTGTTTAAGTGTGTGTGTGTGTAAATGGTGTTTTCAGTGTGTGTGTACAATGTGTGTTTAAGTGGTGTGTAAGTGTAAATTTGTGTTTTAGTGTGTGGTGTGTGTGTGTGTATGTGTGTGTTTAAGTGTGTGTAGGTGAGAGTATGTGTGTGTTGTGTTTGTGCTGCAAGTGTAGTTTATAATTGTCCAGTAGTGAAACTAACATCCACAGTACCCACAGACCATCCCTCTTGTTAAATTTCTCCTTCCAACTTTGCAGGACCTTGCTGTTTTATTAATGAATGTAAAAAAGGAATTGAACCAACAATACTTGCACACCCACATCACCACACACACACACATAAACACACAGTGGCACTCAAACACACCCCACACACATAGCAATAGGCACTGTCATGAAATAAATGTGATCTAGACTTAGTACATGCATGTTTAGGCCCTACATGTGCGTGTAGAAGTGCTGGTATGTGCCTGTGTGTGTTTGTGTGTGTATTGTGTTTTCAATTCCTTTTTACATTCATGAATAAAACACCATGGTGGACTTCCTTAGAAGGTTGAAAATTTCACAAGTGGGAGAGGTCTTGTGGGTACTTTGATGTTAGTTTTTCACTAGAAGTCAATCTTGACCTAACTCAAGATCACATTCATTTTATGACAGTGCCTATTGGTGTGTATGGTGTGCGTATGTGTGTTTGTGTGTGTGTGTTTGGACACACAAGGACACTCACACACAAACACACACAAACACACACACACTCATATGCACAACACACCACAACAGGTACTTACCACACTTCCACACACACACAAATACACACGCACACATACGTGTGGTGGGTGTGTGTGTGTGTGTATGTGTGTGTATGTGTGTGTGCGTCTGTGTGCGTGTGCGCCCTTTGTGTGTGGGGAAAGGTGTGTATTAGTGTTCAATTCCTTTTTTTACATTCATGAATTAAAACACATTGGAAGGTGAAATTTCACAAGTGGGAGGTCTTGTGGGTACTTTGATGTAGTTTTTTCAATCATGACCTACATGTACACGTCTGTGTGGGTACTTCAAGACATGGCAATTTCTCTCCCTCTCTCTCTCTCTCTTCTCTCTCTCTCTCTCTCTATCTCTCTCTCTCACACACACACACCACACCACCAACACACACCAATAGGCACTGTCATGAAATGAATGTGATCTAGACTTCATGCATTCCGGCACCTCCGTGTGTCACTTATTATGACATGTACATGTACAGTGTTAGATCCATTCCAATGTAGTGGCCTGCAGGAGTACCTCTTCTGAGAAGTGATTGATGTTTGCTGTTTGTGTGTGTGTGTGTGTGTTTGTGTGTGGATGTGGTGTGGTGTCCCTGTATATGTGTGTATGTGTGTGTGTCTGGGTGTATATGTGTGTGTATGTGCATTGTGAACAGTGGTATGTAGTTGTACGTGTGTGTTTGCGTGTATGTAGTTGTAAATGTGTGTTTACGTGTTGTGTGTGTGTGTGTGTGTGTGTGTGTGTGTGTGTGTGTGTGGTGTGTGTGTGTGTGTGTGTGTCTTGTTTTTTTATACATTCATGAATAAAACACCAAGGCTCACAGATGAAATTTAACAAGTGGGAGGTCTTGTGGCTACTTTGATGTTAGTTTTCACTACTGGACAGTCTTGACCCACTTGCAGAGAATGTTTTGGGGTACTTTAATGCACACACACATACACACACACACATACACAGCAATAGGCACTGTCAGGCAACCACACACACACACACACACATACACAGCAATTAGGCACTGTCATGCATCACACACACACACACCACACCACACACACAGCAATAGGCACTGTCATGCAATGAATGTGATATTGTGCATGTATGTGTAGGGCCGACATGTGTCCAGTTTAGTGACTGTAGGTGCCTAATTTATGCATGTACTGTACAAAGTCAAGATCACATCAGTTCATGACAGTGCCTATTGTTGTGTATGTGTGTGCATGTGTTGTGTGTGTGGTGTGTGTGTGTGTGTGTGTGTTGTGTTTGGGTGTGGTGTGTGTGTGTTGTGGTGTTCATTTCCTTTTTACATCATGAATAAAACCACCACGGTGAGTACCTTAGAAAGGTGAAATTTCCACAAGTGGGAGGGAGGTCTTGTGGGGAGGTACTTGATGTTTGTTTTTCACTAGAAGTCAAATCTGGGCCCTATGTTGTACACTTGCAGGGTTAGCTGTTGTGGGTACTGTAGAATGCATGGCAATCTCTCGCTCCTCCTCCTCCTCCTCTCTCTCTCTCTCACGTCTCTCACACACACACACCACACACACACCAATAGGCACTGGCATGAAATGAGGTGATCTAGACCTTTATGCATTTACGCACCTACGTGTGTCACTATTATGACCATGTACGTCATGTACAGGGTAGATCCCCATTACAATGTAGTGGCCATGAAGGAGTACCTCTCTGAGAAGTGTTGATGTGTGGTGTGTGTGTGTGTGTGTGTGTGTGTGTGTGTATGTGTGTGTTTATGTGTGTGTGTATGGTGTGTGTGTTGTGTGAAAGTGGTATGTAGTTGTAAGTGTGTGTGTGAGTCATGTAACGTGTAACTGTGTGTGTGTGTGTGTGTGTGCTGGGGTGTGTGTGTGTTGTGTGTGTTGTGTTATTTCTTTTTTTACACTCATGAATAAAACACCACGGTCTAAAAATGTTAGTACACGTGTCGATGAAATTTAACAAGAAGGGAGGTCTTGTGGCTACTTTGATGATGTTACTGGACGTCTTGACCTACACCTTGCAGGGAAGGTCCTTGTGGTACTTTAATGCATGGCACCTCACACACAACACAACACACAACACACACACAGCACACATCACCAACAGCAATAGGCACTGTCATGCAATGAATGTGATATTTGTGCTGTATGTGTAGGCCCTACATGTGTCACAGTTTAGTGACTGTAGGTGCCTAATTATGCATGTACTGTACAAAGTCAAGATCACATTCATTTCATGACAGTGCTATTGGTGTGTATGTGTGTGCATGTGTGTGCGTGTGTGTTTGTATGTGTGTGTCTGTGTGTATATGTGTGTTTGTGTGTATTGTGTGGTGTATGTGTGTGTTTGGTGTTGTGTGTGCGTGGTTTGACACACAAGAACACACTCACACCACAAACACCAACTCATATATACTCACACACACATTCACTCACACACGTACCACTTCCACACACACACAAAATACACACGCACATATACACACACATACGTGTGTTTGTGTGGTGGTGGTGTGTGTGTGTGGTGTGCACGCACGCGCGGGTGCGTGTGGAAGTGTGGTATGTGCCTGTGTGTGTGTATTGTGTGTGTTCAATTCCTTTTTTACATTCATGACCAGGTACATTGGAAGGTGAAATTTCACAAGTGGGAGGTCTTGTGGGTATGTTGATGTTAGTTTTCACTAGAAGTACATACTGTCACTGTGCCAGGGGTAGCTGTTGTGGGTACTGTAATGCATGGGCAAATCCTCCTCTCTCTCTCTCTCTCTCTCTCTCTCTCTCACCACACATACACGCACACACCACAGCAATAGGCACTGTAATGCAATGAAATGTGATATGAGGTGCATGTATGTGTAGGGCCCTACTGTACAGGTGGTCACAGTTTAGGCCACAGAAAACATGTGTGGTGTGTGTGTGTTGTGTGTGTGTGTGTGGTGTGTTTGTGTACATGTACGTGGTTGGTGTGTTGTGTGTGTGTGTTTGTGTTACTGTACGTGTGTGTGTGTGTTTGTGTACATGTACGTGGTGTTTGTGTGTGTGTGGTGTGTGTGGAAGTGTGGTAAGTACCTGTTAGTGTGTGTGTGTGTGAGCGTATGTGTGTTGTGAGTGTGTGTGTGTGTGTGGAAGTGTGGTAAGTACCTGTTAGTGTGTGTGTGTGAGCGTATGTGCTGTGGAGTGTGTGTGTGTGTGTGTGTTCAATTCTCTCCTCTCTCTCTCTCTCACACACACACACACATCCACACACACACACACCACACACACACATAGCAATAAGCACTGTCATGAAATAAATGTGATCTAGACTTAGTACATGCATGCTTAGGCCCTACATGTACATGGGTCACTATTATGACAGGTACATGTAGATCCCATAACAGTGTAGTACCCATGCAGGAGTACCTCTGTGAGAAGTGATTGGTGTGTGTGTGTGTGTGTGTGTGTGTGTGGTGTGTGTGTGTGTGTGTGTGTGTGTGTGTGTGTGTGTGTGTGTGTGTGTGTGTGTGTGTGTGTGTGTGTGTGTGTGTGTGTGTGTGTGTGTGTGTGCACGCATGTGTGTTGTATTGTATGTTCAGTGGCATTTTGTGTATTCAATAAACAAAACACCAAGATATAATGACTACACTGTGATGCATGTCTTGTGGGTATTTTAATGTTAATGTTCCCAGGGATTTACCGCTCCCACCCCCTACCCACCCCCTGGTTTGCCCCTAATTTACACATGCCATGTCAGAATAGAACTTCCATGGCATGCCATTTGGGGCAGAGGGAAGACTTTTATTTTTGCCCCAACCCCTATATTTATACATATTCCAAAACCCACCCCCTGATGCAAATTTTGGCAGTAAATCCCTGGTTCCCATGACCTACAATTGTGGAAGAAGGTCTTGTGGGTACTTATTGTAAGACCTTTCATATACTTTCACGCACACACACATCCATACATGTACACACACACACACACACACACACTATAGTTTGACAAAAAAAGCATCTAACTGCTACTGTATATCTGTTGGAAAGCTCATAGGTCAGTTTCTCTTTGGGCTTTTTTTATAGTGCTCTGGTTACTACAGCCAGGCCATCTGTAACCTACACCCATCAAACAGTGTCGTACTCGTAGTAGGGTACTTTCAGTATAGGATCCATGGTAAATGCTAAGCATGATGGTGTTTTAGGGTGTGTAACCGGTTATCAGGTTATTCGGATATTTGCAAAAACCTATCCGTTCGAATAGCAACTTAGCATTACTCGGGAAAATTGATTAGTAAATTTTATCTATTCGAAATAACCGGTTTATGTTTCTCCATTTGGAGGTACTCAGGTATTCGTCGTCAGCATCGACAATTCGCCCATTATTCGAATACCTTTTTATACCGATATCCAGATATGATTTTCAATTGATTATTTCATATTTAGATATAACATATGTCACTGTTGTTTATACATACATGCAATGCATCGGAAGAGTAAATAGATAGTGATATAATACAAAGTATTTAATGTGCATCAATTGGGGATACAAATATACGGCTTGTACTAGCTCAAATGCTTTTATCGTCGTCTTTAAGTAAGCAACTAAGTTCATTAGTATATGCCACGAGTTGTGTTTATATATATGTAGTAGCAATACATTTATGTACCAGTACTAGTATTGCATTGTTTTATTGTACAGTGGTACGAAGTGAACATATCTGAGTATTGCGCTAGCGAGTGAAATAGAATGACAGACTTCTCATCCACTTCAAGTAAGTATATGCGCTCTGTTTGAGTATGTGTAGGAATTAGAGAGCATTATGCAATCGTACTAATATCATATGCATTTAGCGAGAACGTGAGTGGTGTGTTGTTGGATGATTGTAAGTGGAGTACGTGATTGTAGGTGATGTGGGTGAGTTTTAATGGTGATGTCTGGTCTCAGTAGTTAGTGTTGGATGGTTAGGTTTACATTACTATTGATATGTACAAGTGCATGGTAAAGACATACAATTTATTGAACTCTATTTGGCTACTGTAGACCTTTGTGTCTTGTGTTTTAAACTGACATTCATAGCTCTAGTTTGGGTGCAAGACCAGGTGGATTTATGTGCAAACATAAATTATCTTCTCAGTGTGCACTCCACAAGCACCATAACCTGAATAACCTAGGTATTCGGAAGGGAAGTTTGGCAAAACCTATTCGGAAAAATCGATTTTGTTTATAAACTATTCGGAAAAATCAGATCCACAAAAACTATGAGTGTTTTAAAAGTATTCGGAAAATCGATTATCATTATCATTATGCAGGGAGGTTACACACCCTATTTTATCAGGAGTCATGATCCAGTTGGCTTCACTAAAACACATTAGCCCTGCTTTGTACACCACCCAGTGCTTACCAGTGTATCTATGTGTGCCTGAGACTGTATGTGCACTGTACTGTATTTGTTTTTGACATTTATAGGTATATGAATAATACAAATACTGCAGTATCGTATTTACTTGATTACAAGCGATGGCTTCTATTCAGGCTACAATTGTACCTGCATTAAAAATCTAATGGTTACCTAGACTTGCTATAGTTGTGTAGTAGTGTTGATTACAGTGCCTAATTCTGCTATCATTTTAGTATGCTAAAACATTTTTCAGCCAGTTTCACAATGAATCCATTGGTATTAACAGTGAGATGAACAAACACGAGTGGAGCAAAGGTTCGCATATATTTGCCTATATCAATAGTGCCACTACACTACAACTATATTACGTTTGTTACACATTTTTATCACATTGGATTTCTAGGAATGAATTTTAACAGGAGAAGTGTCCTGAGACTAAAATTAATAGGACGTTCATCACTAAATTAATGCATCACGTGACGTACGCATGTATTTTTGTCCCCAATTGTGTGCCCATACCTTTGATTAGCACATACATCAAGGTGTTTATAAGTTGGTACACTTGTGTATTTTCGTTCTCCAATTTTGTTGTCCATACGTGGAATTGTGCACCTATGTACAGCTGTATGTTTACATAGCACTAGTGGGGGTTTTGCAGCATTGACTTTTTCATGGCTAAGCGCATGATATTAAAGGTGAATTTGCCGGATGAAAGGAATACAGCATGCCGGTTGCATATATACAGTGTAGAAGCAAGTACGGAATGGAGGAGGCAGAAAGGTTGCATACTGCCGAATGAAATGAAAGATGAATAAGAAACTTGAGAAAACGGAAAATATTATGCGGAGGAGGTCCAACGGCTCTGCACTATGATTTGAAAAAGTAGCCGTTTGGGGAGAGGCTCTTGGATATGTTTTAAAAGCACATTAGGGAATCTTTTTCACATAAAGTTTATACCCACTGGCTAATGCACTTACAGTAAGCAGACTGATACATTCTTTCACATGACCTTCAGTCACTAAAGGAACACTCGTTGCTCCAATTTATTTCCATATTCCATGCATGTCTGCCCAGTTGCAGTTTCATCCAAATTGGCAATTGCAGCAGAGGGCAGTATGTTTAACCTTGGTTGTTCTGCACAATACCACACAAAGTCGAACTCTGAACTGTGGAGGCAAATGTTGTTTGTTTTCATGCGTGCGTATGGTGAAACCCCAATCACGCATGCAACGATTGGCTTTACTCAGTGGTTTTAAACACCCAGATCCTACATCATCGGTTGATCTCTTTTCTCTGCGAGCTATTCTGTAGGATTAGATTGTCATGACTGAATCTAAATCGTAATGCACAGCCCCTCTACATAAGCCTTCCATTTCTTTTTACTACCATGCACTAGCGCTCATTTCTTTCAGTATCACTGCAACCTTTTACAGTGCCTCCTTCACTGCCGTATTTGCTTACAATTGCCTTATTCGCATACTGTTTATTATATTTGCACAGAGGAATGAGAACATACCCAAGCATAGTGTGCTAAGCACCATCAAGAGCCAAAGAAGATTTTTAATTTAAAGAATTAGAGCCACCCTACAACAAAATTAGTTTTTAATAGAGTTTTGGGACAAATCACTAAAATAATTCACTTATTGTCGTTAATATTAACCATCTGAATGTATATGTGCAGTACATGCCAGAAGCCTTGATAGTTACTTAATATTGTGGTGCGTGTAGTGTATTGTGTACATGTATATGCATTGTAGCTGTGTTTAGATACAATATCAGTTTATAGTATATTAAAGAGAAGCCACATGCACTACAGTACAATAAAATAGAGCGGTCAGGAGGACGTGAACTCCCTGGCCAGTATCACACTGGCAATGGAATGGATTAGTGCCATAATCAGCCAGCTGTATATCTCGGCCACAACTACACGTACTGGCTTGGGAGAGGACTGGTGAATGGCCAGGTGGGATGCCAGTCTGGCAACAATGCTGTTGTCATGTGCCTATTGGCCCCCATCGCCTGTAAGTCTTTACAGGCAATGGAATGCACACAACTAACTTAAATTGATGCATGTCATTTCGATTTTACTATACCAGTGAAAGACATAACACGCACAATCATATGGAATCACTACTTTTGATTAACGGTGATTGTCACTAGGTAAAAAGAGTGGTTTACACTACAGAATCCTTATGTGATTAAACAGAAGTGACACACTAATTTCAGTGGTTTCAACGCTCAAATCCTCACGTGATATAATGAACAACCAGAAAAATGATAACGCAATATGAATTATTACATTATGAAGAAAACAAAACTATTATCTCAACTGTACACAATGTAAGAAAAGTTCACTTATGACTTTTGATGCTCATTTGTGAATTTTATCAGACGCTTTTCCGTAAACGTCTGTTTAGATCAGGATTGGGATCAGCACTCATCGCACGGTGTCTTTCGTCAACTGGGTTGTAATGCTTGTTGTAATGCTTGTTCAAGTGCTCACTCATATGGATGCTCTAAATCTGCTTTTGCTTCAGGATGGGTTCCTGCTGATTATCGTGTTCTGAATTGTAGCTCACTAAAACACACACACACACACACACACACACTTTTAGTGAAATATATAGCACACTTGAGATTCCAGAGTTGCGTAGCAACATTGCTGGTATCATGGTATGTGTACATGCATACCATGATGTCAAGACCAGCATTGTTGCTACGACACGGCTGTTTGTGGCTCATTACACATTGAACAATAAGATCTACGCCCCGAAATATTGAAATGATTACATCATACAACATGACCTCAACATGGACTTTGTATGGCTGCCAATTCTCCTGGGAGAAAACTAATGTGGATAAATGGCGGAGGGTGAAGTCTACCTAGATAGCCAAAAGACTAAATGCAGCCTGCTGAAATGACAGCACTACAAGTTGTCAAACATAGGTGATTTGACTCATTTTAAGTGATTTTTAATACCATGTAATTAGTGATGTAAAGCATATATGATAACTATTCCTTAGAATATTTGGGTCTCTTTGCTACTACTGGTATTGCTGCTACATTTCTGGTGCAATGGAGATGAGGTGTTCCTTCATTACGTGCTGTAACTTCTCATGTATCAATGCATGTGTCCTGTGTAGAGCATCGAATTTGGCATGTATGGATTCGGCTCCTTGTTCTCCAAGGAGTCCGAACCCTACATGCCACTTCTGTACCTAAGCAACAGTGTGGTTATCAAGAAGATGCATTTTTTGTGGGACAGGGCTTTGGGAAATGACTTTCTGAGGCATCCATAAAGTTTGTGATTGCTTGTCCTAACAAAAATTATGTAGACAAAGTCTGTGTTTAATTTAAAAAGTTTACGTGTAAACTTACTAAGTTGTTGAATGCTGTTGCCAGATAGAAATGATGAATCATACAACTTGTGGCATGTTGCAAACATCTCCAATATGTTCTGAAACTTTTCTGACGTTTTCAAAATGGCAGTTGTCAGACTTGGTTCGTCATTCATCACCACCTTAGTCAAGGAATTGCACAGGGTTTCGATGTTCTTAGGCTGTGTGCACAGTGCATTGGCACAGTGTTACAGAGTAGGAGCCTTGACACTTATGTATATTTAAGTACATGTACCTGCAATGCCTTGTGCACATGATTGCCTATGAAGGCACTTCCATAATAACTTTGCCTATCAACATTAAAGGACTGGAGAGCAACATTAAGCTGTTTGAAAAGGGGTTCATCCTTTAATGGAAATCCCTTTTGGAGATGTCTTTTGGACTCTTCAATTCGCTTTTCCTTTGATAATAATTGTATCAGTATAGTTAATAAATTGTAAGAGTGTTGTGTAACTCACCACTTGTTTTATCTTGTCTCTTAATCTCTGCTTGCTCAAGGAGACCTTTAACCACCTCATTTGTCTCACCATACAAATATGTGGTCAGCTGCTCATGACCATTGAACCCTTGTATTTTGTCTTCCTTGGCTGACAGCATCCTCAGCATCTCCTGGTGGTACTCCTCAAACGTTGAAGAGCTACAGTAGCTGCAATTTACGAAGAGGAACAGGCAAGTTCCAAATCCAGCTCGTGG
The DNA here is from genome assembly GCA_013339895.1 of Ephydatia muelleri. NCBI lineage: Eukaryota > Metazoa > Porifera > Demospongiae > Spongillida > Spongillidae > Ephydatia > Ephydatia muelleri. The sequence continues at coordinate 6,782 of JABACO010000700.1, read as the reverse complement.
CATGTTTCTCAAGGAGCTTGAAGATCTCTGTGAAGACACCCGGAGTTATATGGAGACCTGGTAAGCACACCAAGGGGAAGGGTGTGAGAGGGGAAGGGGCAAGTGCAATGACCAACATACAATCAATTCTAACCTGGGATATGGGAATGTTAAAAATTGGCTTCGAGATGCAATTGTGGAACAATTGTGCATCACTCCTAATCCCTCCGTTTGCCATGTAATTTAGGTTATCCTGAGTGATGGTCTCCAATGTGTGCTCCTCAAATGCTCCTCAAATGTCGACAGGAACCCTTCATCTAATCTTCGTGGATATGGCAACACAAGCAAGGATAGCACCCTATGTACAAAGGTTAGTCATAATGAGTGTTATTGACATCTAGTATTAATGCACCACAAGCTCCTGAAAGGCCATACATCGTACCTGAAAAAGTCGTAGTCACCACAAAGAAACAACTTGATTTTATATTGCCTATGTAAATTAAAATCACCTGTCTGTAAAAGCATTATTTGAACCAACCACCATTTTATCTTTTGCAGTTCTTTCTCCTGGTCTTGAAAACGATCTAATGCTACATGAAGGTTAGGGACGCTGTCATCGGCCTCAAAGCAGCAGAAGACACAGGTATTTTGGGGACAATTGGGCGAGGGAACATTAACAATCTGAAAGCTCATCTTGAATGTCCCTCCACCCTTGTCCCCTCCCAGCTTGATCCATACTTCATCACTGGGGATTACATCATGCCAAGTGAGCCTGCCAGTTCTATGTACATACAGCGTATGCATTTAAAAACCATCTTGCATGTAGTTTATTCATTACTTGGTATTCTCATCCAGCAGTTGGACACCTTTTCCACCAGATTTGGAACATAGACCAGGGCAGCTCCTCATATCTCCTCTCCCCCCAGATTTCAGTGAAACTGAAAAAGGGGCAATCTCTCCTTTGAGGTTGCCCCTGATCACCTCTCTCGAGATTTGCCGCATCCTTTCTTCACTAGCAATGGAGATTCCTGAAGCCTTAAGCCACCTAAATTTATCTGTAAGTGATAGCAGAGTTACATATATTTAAATAAATTGCTGTGGAATGTGTATATGATAACCTTCAGAGGTGTCGCAGCTTGTGCCAAGGGATTGCCAGGCCTTGGTCTGCACTCACTTTGATGTCCATAGCAATCCCTGACTCCACTAACAAATGCTGCTTTTCTTCGTCACTCAGCCACTTTATTTCATTCTCGAGTAGGGTGGATGCCTCCCCTCCACTGACAATGTCAAGCACATGGCTAATCTCTTGACACCTTTGCTTGAGTGTTCTCTTGCTAACTGATCTGGTTAGATTGTGGGTGGCTGTAACCCTCATGAATGGACTGGCTGTAAGGAAGTGATCAGATCAGTGATTACACTTGACTCTGTGTGTGTGTGTGTGTGTGTGTGTGGTGTGTGTGTGTGTGTTTGTGTGTGTGTGTTTGTGTGTGTGTTTGTGTGTGTGTGTTTGTGTGTGTGTTTGTGTGTGTGGTTTGTGTGTGTGTGTTGTGTGTGTGTGTTTGTGTGTGTGTGTGTGTGTGTGTGTGTTTGTGTGTGTGTCTGTGCGTGTATGTGTGTGTGTGTTTGTGTGTGTTTGTGTGTGTCTGTGCGTGTATGTGTGTGTGTGTGTTTGTGTGTGTGTTTGTGTGTGTGTGTTTGTGTGTTTGTGTGTCGTGTGTGTGTGTTGTGTGTGTGTGTGTTTGTGTGTGTGTGAGTGTGTATGTGCACATTTGATGACATGCGTCTCAGGACATCTGCAGCTGCTATCATCTCCTCTTCAGTAGGAAATGGTGTGCACTGGTGATCATCAAAACTTCTAGCTTTGATGTATCTGGAACAGGCTGCACAGTGTATGAATACATTGCCCAAGATGTTCAGTACCAAGGTACCCAGGGTACAGGGTTAAGATGCAATGGTGCTGTGTCATATAAACAGGGTCACTGTACATGTACGTCCGCTGACACCACTATCCATTGCTTGATGCATTTGGTACACACAAGTACTTTGCATGGCAGCTCCAGGGGCTGGTTGAGAACCTCTAAGCACAGAGAACACTTCATGTCCTGTAGAACTGACAAATTGTCATCTGCTACAAAATAGATACTACACTATGAGTCTAAAACATTCAGTGTAACTAGAAAATTGTTTGATTGTTTGAAATGTGATTTGAATGTAGGTTGAATTTAGGTTTATTAGTATTTTAAATGTGTTTCACGTCTTAGTAACCGCAATATTAATTAATTAGCTTATCATGTTATAAACATTAATTGAGATCATTTCCACGACAAGGGACCTAGCACATACATGTACATTATAAAATTTCCAGTACTCGCAAAAGAAATGTAAAACTTGCGACGATATGTATAGCTAATAAAAAATTCATGGTGGTGTTGGAGGAAGGCGATGTGTAAACAATGATGAAGCAACGCAGCAAGCTACGAAAAGTTACTCAATGCCAATATTGGATGGAAGTACATGTAGTTAGCACAAAGTAAACAGCTAGTTCAAGAAATTATCAGGACACATGTATATTTGGTGGGTTAAGAGAGTGTGTGTGCGTGTGTGTGTGTGTGTGTGTGTGTGTGTGTGTGTGTGTGTGTGTGTGTGTGTGTGTTTGCTAGCCTCGCTAGCCCGACATACATCGAACTTCGACAGGGCTAGGAACGAGGGATGTACAATTGGAAGTACATGTATGTCTGGTGAATAACGCCAGTGTATACATTTTATTGCCAAATTTCTGGCTAAACCAATCAAATCTCAGATTGCGTAATGTCACGTGACAATGCTATAAATTGTAATGGATGGCTATTCATAACTGCCATCTGTCAAGTTATTAGCTGCATGGTTACAGTTATTTTCGTGAGTGTCAGTTAATTGCCTTCAAGCACTTCTCAAGCATAAACATATTCTGAATGTACATCCCTCGTTTCCAGCCCAGTCTCAGACCACTAGTGCAACAACATGCCCGAGGAGATTCCAGTAATGCAATCTAAGGCTGGCGCATGTAGATCTGTTCTCCTACTTGCTTAAGACTGTTGCTTATACAGGCATTCAACTTTAGCGCTTATCTTCTTACATGTCCTTCAAGCGTTTGATGCCTTTCTACACTTCGAAGATATGCAAAGACTACATATGTGTGAGTCGTCCTCATCATTTTCTAGAATATAGTCATGGGCATTTGGGTTATGAGGAAGATGTAATTGCAGGTGACATTGACGAACAGATGGACAAATGTGAACACTGGCATTATTTACCAGACGTGCTTCCAAATGTATGTCCCTCGTTCCCAGCTCTGTCGAAGTTTGATGTGTGTCTGGCTAGCGAGACAATGTGTGTGTGTGTCTGTGTCTGTGTATGTGTGTCTGTGTGTCTGTCTGTGTGTGTCCATAAGTGCGTACATAGTTGGGATCATTTCCGTAAAAAGACGTAACACATGTTTTTTCCAATCTTTTTATATTCTAGAAGTCTGAAATGTCCTCTACACATTGCTTCTTTCACACTGAAAATTGAGTATCTGTCATGGAGTTGTAATTAAGGCTCCAAACATCCCCATCACGCCAAGGCCATCCCACTTATCAACCTCGACACTTTACACGACTATGACGACATCTAATTCTGTAATAACTCGCACACTCACAAGTTATGCATGTCTTACAATTGTATGATAGTGAGGCATACTTACATGTAGCTCTGTATTTAGCTCTTCCGGCAATGAGAACGTCAGCCGGTCTGGTCTTTTTGTGGTCTCTTGTGAGGCTATGACTCTAACACGCAAGGTGGGGAAAATGACAGACATTGTGCAAGCAGTTGTGGCATATGACCACATTTCCCCATTCTGCAGGTCAAGGCATGGTAACTAAGACGATAAACAGTATGGGGACAAAGAATGGACACACTGTTAGCTAGAGAGAGACTCCTAAAAGTTGATCAGTTAAATATTATTTATTTTTATTTAGGAATACATGTTCAGCATAAGTGAGTATGTATGTGTTGCATCTACTATAGTCAGTTAGCATTTATTATATGATGTTGTTATTCACCTGTTTATTTATTTTTTTACATATAGTAAGTTTTGATCTATTTTCCTCCTAAGTGATTATTGAAATTTCACTAACAAGATACAGCTATTTTTAGAGATATTTGGGACACCAGTATAGCTTTGTTGATCAATGGAAGCAACCACTTGGAACATCAGATAGGCATGTGTGCACACAAATATACTCACTTTTAACATTTAATGTATATCAGATTTTTTTTTTTTCATTTTTCACTATCTATTCAATCCATGAATTTACCCTACTAACTTGAAATATGCATTTGTTTATTTTTTTCAGGATTCCGTCTGACCACTTGACCATTGTGTAGTTTTTTGTTGTTTTTCTTTCATGTCAATGGACTGTACTTGTTGGAATTCAAATGAATTAGATACTGAGCATGATCTGCAATTTACATAAGCACCGCGGAATGTTTTGCGTTGTTCTCTAATTATATAGTATATTCTAATTATTGGTAACAAATAATTTCGATGACAAAATCTCACTCGCATGAGGAATTTCACTCGCATGGGAAATCTCATCCCCACGAGAAATTTCACACGCATGAGAACAAAATATCACTCACATGAAAATCTCACTCGCACGAGAAATTTCACTCACACGAGGAATTTCATACGCATGAAAATAAAATATAACACGCATGTAAGATTTCACTTACACGAGAAATTTCACACGCATGAAAAATTTCACTCACACGAGAAATTTCACACGCATGAAACATTGCACTCACATGCACGAGGAATTTCACTCGCATGAGAAATTTCACACGCATGAAAATATTCACTCGCATGCACGAGGAATTTCACTCGCATGAGAAATTTCACTCGCATGAGAAATTTCACACGCATGAAAAATTTCACTCGCATGAGAAATTTCACTCGCACGAGGAATCTCACACGCATGAAAAATTTCACTCGCATGAGAAATATCACACGCAAGACAAAATTTCACTCGCATATGAGAGATTTCACACACATAAGAAAATTCACTCGCATGAGAAATTTCACACGTATAATAAATTTCTCATTTTTGGCACGGATACCACACCATACTGGATAAAATGCCCTAACATGTGCTACAAAGTCCCGTATCGCTGTTTATGTTGTGTGATGTACTTTTGTATGATTGGAAGAAGAGTTGCTGCATCTCTGCGATCGACTGGAACCGCGACGTCGTATCCTCCAAAAACCCATTGGGCTATTCCATTATTTAACCGTACACCCCTACAGATGGAAAATCTTCTATGTTGTTCCACTCCCCCCTGGACAAGCTTCTATTATGCCTTCTAACCCCCCGGGACAGGGATTTAAATGACCACCCCCCGTGACATATTCCCTACCCCCCCCCCTGGACACCATATATTGTCATCTGTGTCTGGAATAGTCCCCCAGGAGGTTTCTCGTTTCATGGCTGGTAGGTCCTTTCAGCAAGTTAATGCATGAGCCATACTTGAAGTGCTGGTGAAAACCCAATTCATTAATTACCTAGAGTTTAATATATATTAGTACACAACAGACCTCTACAATGTATGAACCAAAGGCATTTGGCAAGGGTTTTATACATTACATGCTTAAATGGAGGCTAGACTAGAACATTGTTCATATAGAATATCCACAAGATAGAAAAGTGGCATTGAAGCAGCTCCGGCGCAATATTGAGGTGTTGCCCGCGAAAGAGAAATACATAGTTTATTTAGATCAGAGAAAAAATATCTGTATCAAGCTAAGGCGTTTTCCGAACAAAGCATTGTAGGCACAATATACGATACACACACCACACAACCACGACCCACCCACCCACTACACAACCACCTACAACCGCACACATACACACACCTATACACACACACACACACCTACACACACACACACCACACACAAGCAAATGGTGCAGATACTCATAGCGCGGCTAAATAATACGCGCATACCAAATCAAAAGGTACGTGCGCCGTACTAGAGAAGTAAAGTATTGGAGCTGACCACCAATAGCAGTGACGGTTAATTAGGCGACTTCCGCGTCATGTTACAATGAAAGGTCGATGTTTATAAAACCATTGCATCCTTGCATGTGAACATACGCTGCGGAGTTTGGACTTCTCTGATCAGCTGTTGCTACATCGATCGATCCAGTTACGATTATGGGTAACGCTATTGGGGATGCGCGCAAAGTGGTCCAGGCTGCACAATTTACTATCAATCCTCACGGTTCAATCAATCGTGATTACCGTGATATTGCAGAGGGCAAGGAAGCAAGCGAAGGAACGTCTTAGACTACTGGAGAAGATGGTAACAAATCATCTGACCCTCCAAAAGCAGCACATACTGAATGGAGAGAGAAATGACCAGAAGATTCACGAAGGAACAATGGTGCGCGAGTACCAGCAAATGTACGTAACAGACAGTCGCGAGCTAAGCAACGAAATTGAAAAAACAGTCGACAGTCTCTTCAGTGGAGATTTTTTAGGTGCCTTGAAAAAGGCAGCTACTGTGGCGCTGAATGAAATCTGCGGAAACACCAACATCGGAGAGTACGAACAGAGCGAGATGTTCATCGTCTGGCAAAACCACGCCTTACTTCGTCTAGACACGTATGTGTATCGCTGGAACTTCTCATCTAAGGGAGTGATTACAGAAGCCGAAGGAGTGTTGGGCGTCCTTATGGTTCAACGCGTCATGAACATCGCCAAGGTGGATCCGCAAGTGATCACGT
>JABACO010000699.1:0-23724 GCA_013339895.1 Ephydatia muelleri | reverse complement strand
TGTATCTACATTACCAATGTGCATAATCATTTTGAACCTGTCAAAAAGATGACGTAGTGGAATTGATGTATTATACTGAAGTCAATTTTAGCATGACATTATAAAGCCAATTTATTTATTCCACAACTAACTGGCACGATTTGAACAATCCAATAGTCTTTGACCATGCATGCCGCAGGGGCGGCGGAAGGTGATGTAAAATGGGGGGTGGGTCGGACATGCAAACAATAAAGGGGGGGGGGGGGGGGGGGGGGTACGGAAGGGGAAGGTGCCCCCTCCCGCGCAAAGCGCGGTTTTCGGGAGTTCCTTATTTGGTGGCACAGACTATCTATCCATATTCACGCCTGCAAAATCGTACGACGCGATACGCTATGAAACCATGCAGAGATAATCTGTTATCACGCTTCTCCAAGCGATCATTCGACTTCTGAACCAATAATTATGGTATTATTTCTTCCATGTGTATGTCAACGAAGCAATAGGGCAACCTGGACAGGTAATCGCAGCAACACATTGCTTGTCCAGGGATAATTTTGGGGTAGGACCAATTTGCGCAGAATAGGACCAAATTAGGCAGCCACTTTTGGTCCTAGGACAGTTTCAAGCATTGCCTGGTTTTGTCCGCCGGACTATTTCAGGCAGCCTGAAACGGTCCTAGGACAATTTTGGGATAGGACAAAATTGCGCGTGACAGGCCTAGTGTTGTGTGTGGGTCTAGTGTTGTGTGTGGGTGCATACACGGAGTGTACTTAGGGATGTGTTGATAGCCATGGGTGTGTGCTTAGTGTGCAGTATTTAAGCTGCATGCAGGTTCGAAGACCTTATCAAGCGCTTTGTTCCTCAAGCTACACATACTGTACCATCACACAATGCGACACACACCATCACAAATGCCATCACACATTGCTACACAAACCATCACATAACTTGCTATACACGCCCACCAACATCTAAAAATAGACTTGCTATGCTACGTGCATATTTGTACACACGCATGCACATCACAACACACACACACACAAATACACACACACAACACACACACAACACAACACAAACAACACACATACACACACACACACACACACATACACACACACATACACACACACAAACACACACACACACACACACCCCACCTGGCACACTGGCCAACTTGCACTCATGCACAGTGACCTGCGTCACAAGCTCAAATTTTGGCTGTTTACATAAGTGACATATCCCGAGACATATTTTATAGCACGATCCACTGCATGTCCCCTGTGAAATGGAACGATAGGATAATGAACATCCATATACTCATTCACAAGCACACTAGTTCTATAATGAAACCTGCTGTGGTAATATTGAGTATAAAAATGTGATATTTTATATAGGTAGAAAGCACGAGTACATGTTTACATGGTGCGTGCAGTATTACAATACAAATTGCATATACGCACACGCATACGCCCACACATGCACCCCCACACACAAAGAGCAAGCCACCTCCACGTACTGCACATATCAAATAAAAAAATCTCGTGTACATCTAGCCACGTTTCGCCACACAAGAAATACCTGCATCGATATGAACATATTGCCTGCATTGAAGCCGTACTCGCACAAGAATCAACACTCGGCCCATCTTTGCGTTCAAAACAACACCATTCGCAGATCGGTACGTCTGAGGTAAAAAGCTTCTTCGCAGCATCATACCGTCCAAGAAAGGTGTCGGTTTCTTCTTGCGATGAAAAAGAAATTAACACCGCGTCCGCGAGTAAAGTGGTCCAAATTAGGGGAAACTAAAAAACTAAAAGATCCGCTAGCAACAGAATAACAGGTACTAGTTGTAAAATAAGTAGAGTAACCTTTTACACTATGTTCGCATTATAATTTATAACAGCGGCAACTATCACAGTTTTGATGCACGCACTTTAAATAAACTAGTTCGGTACTACGCTTATCATTTTATCATTTCCCCCCTTCCCTTCTTTACTGTAAATTCATTAGCATGCATAAGCAATCTATATCAATGCAGCTCTTGGTTTCCTAGAAAATAATAATCATGTGTTCATGCAGACTCACAAAGCAGCGTGCAAAGCAACAAAGTTAAACCGCATGTGGTAAATGTATAGCGTTCTATACACTGCGCTACAGCATTTAGTATGCAGAGTTGTGCAGAGTCTGCATATCAACCATATGCAGATGAGTATCGTTGAAGTGTTCATATGCAGACGTCTGCATATGAACACTTCAATGATACTCATCTGCATATGGTTGATATGCAGACTCTGCACAACTCTGCATACTAAATGCTGTGGCGCAGTGATAGACACGATACAACACATGCACACAGTAAATAAATACATTGCATATGATTGAAAAAGCATGGAAATGTTTAAAAGTTCAACTTGGCTTATACAATGTGACTATAGCCGTTTTTCTATTATGATGAAATATGGTTTCATCGACATGGACCACTTTTATATCGCCGCATTTGTAGCATCCAGCAAGTTGAATGATCTCTCACAAAATGCATCCAATGTTGTCTCAAGAGTTGTACTTCCACATTCCTGTATTTGAAAAGAAAAATACTCATCAGCGGACCTTTTAGTTTTTTTTTACTTCCCCCCAAAACGGCCTAAATTTACCCACTTTTTACTCGCGGACGCGGTGTTAACAATGGCGACTGAACTACGTGCCACGCTATTCACACACACACGTAACGTTAGATACAGGATACAAGATAAACTATGATTGTTATCCGTGCCATTGCGACTCTCCAGATCCGTACACTGCTGTAAGTCCTTTAGAAGTTAGTGAAGCCGATTCGTATTACTAGAATTCCTTCCTCTAGAAAGACTAGAATGCGTTATGATACCTGATTTTTCATCAAAGTCTTCAAGGGAGATACGATGATGGCAATAGACCCATCTCGACCACGAAATTCATCAATTAAAGGCATATGGCAAAACAGCATAGAACAATGACTTTCCGCTGCCCTATACAAAAACATCGTTTCCTTCCAGGAACGCCTTGATTGACTTGCGCTGGTTTGGACGCACGATGGAGAAACCAAGTCTTTCGGATGCACGAGAAATGACACCATCAAGATCCATCGTTCAAGTAAAGTGATTTGTGGGAGTGGTTCACCATGCAAACGTAATTTGATCAAACGTTATTTGACGTCACGTAAACGCTGCAGTTTGATTGGGCACCCGAATTCCAGTGCCTTGGAACAATTTTGTTCGACTTGTTTCCCAGTCCCACTAGACGTAGCATGCGATAATACTTACGTCAGTCGGGTCTGGGTACGAGACTACTTTAAAGGAAATTGGAGCTCGCGAGTCATGAATTCAACCCGTCGTGCGGCGAATCAATGCAAGACCGTCAAACGCTCATTTTGGGATATCACTACAGATAGAGCTCAAGGTCGCCATGTTATTAGGAAGCTATACGAGCGGTGGGCACGGATAACAATCATAGTCAAACGTTAGGTGTGTGTTGTGAATAGCATGGCACGTAGTTCAGTCGCCATTGTTAATTTCTTTTTCATCGCAAGAAGAAACTGACACCTTTCTATGAGGGTATGATGCTGCAAAGAAGCAGTGTACTGTCTGTCATTTATTAAATAAAAAAAAATAAATAAATAATAATTTATTTTATTTAAAACCACTTCTCATTTCACCGTGGAATTTCTCATTTAAATGCTTAAAAGATTCAAGCATTTCTTGAAAATTATTATCTTTATAATTGCTTACATTCACCAGAATCTGGTGAATGTAAGCAATAAAGATAATAATTTTCAAGAAATGCTTGAATCTTTTAAGCATTACGAGCAGATTTTAAAAAAAGGCGAATGAGAAATTCCACGGTGAAATGAGAAGTGGTGGTTTCCTTCTTCAATCTATTCAGGCTACCCAGGAGGAGACTCATCAGTGCTGGATAGCAGTCTAGATGAGCCTCTTTGTCTAGTACTACGTCGGTCCCATAGGCTATCACCTAGGATAACCTAGGTGGCTAGTATAACAAGCTTAAGCCACCATAATTTTTGGGATCTATAAATTTATTGAGTGAACTGTTACGTAATCTTTCAAAGGTAGTCTCACCTATACATGGACTCAGCATCGGACCGACATAGTCCTTTGGTAAACAGTCGACACCCCCTCTTTTCTGAGACCAGTCAAATTAGATAACATATCCAGAAATGGCCCATACATAGGCGGTCATCTTGCTTTTTATTTCAAATTGAATTTTAAACACTTGTAAAATGTCCTATAAATCGGTCTGATCATGACATATGTACTTAAAAAAATTATTCCATTAACCATTCTTGAACTAAAATCAAGACAAAAATTAATTTATACCTCGCATAATTTGTCATTGCGTAATGCCTTGCGTCATCCGCCAGAATTCTTCAACTAATATTGATATTCATTGAACAAAATGGTGAATAAATATATGCACAGTAAGTTAATTTAGCTGAAGATAGAACTTAACTATACTAATAGGCTGTTAATAACCGGACAATGGGGGGGGGGGGGGGAGGCCGTGAGCGTTTCGATACGAAAGAGCGAGGGAGAGCCCGATATGGTTACTGCCAGCTTCTGGCCTGATACAAAAGTACAATAGTCCCAGACTAGTACCGTAGGTCTCGACTGCCAAGAGGGACACTATGATGTCGATCGTCATGGACACTTTTGACCTATATAGTGTTTTCCTTATCGTGTTCGTTTAGCCTGCTTGCAGCTCGATGAATGAAGCGCGAAGGCTAATAGGCACGTGCACTGATACAAAACATAGATATTTGCAAACGGCACTTTTCAGTACAGTTGCGACCTACGTAGGCATTTCAGCCCTACCTAGATCGATTAACATCAAATCTGCACGTGCCGTATTTTGAATCTTTGTCTGCATACATGTGTATGGCCAGGCCAGAGTCAGTAACTACACGTAAAGCGCTTTAATTTTAATGCAAATCACCTTCGTGGGGCTCAATGGAATAGCACTATCCCAATGCTTTAATTTTTTTTCTTTTAAAGAAAAGTTTTGTGTAAACTCTGTAGCGCTGATCAGTCTATCACTAGGCCAAAGCCTCTGCATCAGGTTAAAAGCATACTATACACACCCCCCCCTCCTTCTATGTTATGCCAATGCTTGCTGGCACAGGCCCAAACGGCCCCCAAACCCCTCCCCTGTCTCTGCACAGTGTGTGGTTAGTGCAAACATGTAATGTGCATTTAAAAAACATACACAATTTGTCCTCTTCTGCTATTGCTATTACTAACAATGAGTGTGGCTGCACCATATGTACTTCTGAATGGTGTCAGCAGTTACTGTAAGTGGCTGCACCAATGCGAGTGTTGTATTTGGCTGGATTGTAGCCACATTGCTCCACCATACCAGGGATAGGAAGGTGGAGCAGAAGTTCTTAGATGCGAGTGGCGTCCCAACTTTGAAGTGGAAGAGGGGTGAGTGGAACAGTGGCAGCATTATTTGTAGGCCTCCATTGCTAGAACTGCCTGCCTTTGGTACACTCAACACACCTGCCCATCTGGTGTGCTTGATGAAGAAGTGCATGCCAGCTGAGTACAGTGGAACGTAGGGGTATTTAAGTAAATTTGTTGAGCCTAAGGTGGATATCCCTGGAGGTGTTGAACACTCGGATGGTCAGTCTCAGCATTGGGTTCCTGGTGCTGCTCTTCCCCAGTACAAAACCAGATACAGGAGTGTCCTCAAGTAATATTTCGCCTCATCTCCATAGAAACAGTCCCAAACAGACTTTTAACACAACTCTTGATATTGAACCCTAGAAAAAAAGTACCAGGACTTTATGCATCAGACGTAAATGCCTCTACCACTAACCAAAGGTTTTGCATGAGGCCCAAAGCACACTCCACCCCCCTCCCATCATGTACATGTACTTGATTGTAAAGTTTATGGCATCAGGCACAAAAGGCCCATGCCACATACATGCACATGTAGGTACTACTTGTATGTCAATAGTGTTTGCTTCTTAGAACTTGGTACATGTACATGTCTAGCTCAATAGATTAGGATAACCTCAGTTTACATAGCAAACAATGCCCTTTTGTTTTGACCTCTGAGCTGCACAAATGAATATTATATTTATCTTACATGTACCTATGGGACAGCATCCAGCAAAATCAGGCTTGTAAGGTTATAATTTTATTACTATAAAAATTTCACGTTACATTAATAAATTCTTACCTTTTCTTTTCGTGCACTTGTTCCCACACCATTTCTGTACCGGTACATACTGATTGTGTGCATGTGTGTATGTATGTATACATGTGCATGTGTGCATATGTGTGTATGTGTGTGTGCATGTGTGTATGTATTAATTTACCACGCCTTGTCTATTATGAATACTGCTTATATGACGTCATGCAAGGTATCCCATTGTACGTTTGACTGGTCGGTCGGAGAAAATGCCCGTTGTTCGGTCCCAAAATTACATCACTGTTCAATTGCAGAAATAGAATAATTAAGCCAAAGGTGTGCATGTGGCCATTGCGTTGGTTAGGTGACTTGCCAAACTAACAGATTAGACACGAAGCTGCTCGTCATCCGTCAGAGATGAGAAGGAGGTTAACTTACTCATCATACTTTTTTATCATACACGTATACGCTCTATTTCCTTGCCAAGGGCTCGAAACAGTTGAGATTTGGAGCTATGTTAATCGCACACAGACTCTACGCTCACCGTCCATCTCTTGACTGATTTTCCAAGCTACAGGCTGGTGATAGTTGACGCAGCAACAGCAGAAAATATGGGATGATATCACGTCTTTAAAAAAATGCGGAGGGGGTATTGCAGGTCGTTGAAATAGTTGCTCTCTCACTAGATCTGTCATCCATATTGTATATATGGGTGGGCTTTCATCAGTCTTATCATTAGCTGCTGCGGAAACAGCTTCTGTCGAGTGTATCGTATCAAGACGATCAAAACAACGGCAAGCCGTGTGCATTGTATAAATTTACTGTACGTTGAAATAAGGGTTCGGAGTGAGGTGGAAAGGATAAAATAGATCATGTAGGGTGTAGCTGGAGTGGGGTGCTTGGATGATTAGATATATCTGGGCCTGTCCATTTGCACCACATCTCAGAAAGGCCCTCGCCTCCTGCATTCGCAGAAATTAATGCTATAGCTTCTAAGTCGGAGGTAGGTGGCAACTGACTGAGCTTTATAACCGCACCTCAGCCTGTCTTTGATGAGCCAAACCCACATTCAATCCTGGTCCGCTTCTACTGGTATGGGTACCCTGAATGGGGCAACGAACTGTACTCGTATATATGTGTACATGTAAGTTATGTGGCGTAGCATACCCTCCGCAAATAAGCGTGGGCTGTGCTACGCCAAACTAGCACAGCCCACGCTTATTTGAGGAGAGTATGCATGCAATCACCTCATTTGAATGGTGAAGGGTTACCTTTAAAAGAACTGCTGGGCTATCAAAAGAAGACGTTATACTATAGTGCGTGTATTGCTATATGTTTCGTAATTGAACGTTTTTGGGAAACAAATTTTTTTGGTCTGAGTACGAGACAACAGGAAAGGCCTCGCACGAGGCGTAGTACAACGTTGTAAGACGTTGTAAAACGTGAATGGGTATTCTATTGCCATTCATGCCCCGTGTAACGTTGAATTTTGACTGATGTATTCTTACTGTACATACATTATAATTCATAGTAAAATTTACAACCATTGTGAATAATACAACCGTTGTAAAAGCACAATCTGTTGTATTTCATATACAATGTTTAACCAAACGATTTACGCTGCATTACAACAAAATACATTACATTTCTACCATGATCGTAAAAATCTTTTTTTTTTCCCTCGAGGTACATGTACTAGCGTATAAGTGTGTCTGATTTTGCAGCACCATGGCCACGCATCAAATATTGAAATTAGTGGATGTTTCTGTTAACTGCATGTCGACAGTTAATATACAACACCATGCCCTTTTACCGGTACACATTTTAAGGTAAATAAGATTCCGGCTGGCTGGCACTGCAGATCTATTACGGGTGTCTGGTCACTTTTTGGAAGATCTTGAAAATCAAAACCTTGCCAGTGAGTGAATCATCGTTGTAGGTTGGATGGGAATGGTGAAGGTGAGATTATTGCTGTATGGTCAGTATCATCTGAAGGCGGAAACATCCTAAAAAATATGATGGCCATTTTTTAAAAGCACAATTGCACTGGCTGGCATCATGTCTGATAAGGATATGATGGAGACAGAGGTTCTGAAATACGTGGTGGCTAATGCGGTACTCCTAATACACTGTATGTTTTTTTCATACACTGAAAAGTTTTAAAAGAGATATCTCAAGTGAAAGGATTACATCTGATCAAAGAGGAATGGGGTTGGAAATCATAACAAAATTAGTGTATTAGTTCTTCCAGTGAATGTGCTTACCAACTTCACTACCAAGTACTTCTTGATACAAAATGGAAAACTTTAATGCATTACTTTGCCTAAAACTGGCATTCCATGTGAGTGGGTGGAAGGCCTGAAACATGATGCTTGTACTAAACAACAGACTGGAAAGTGCTATTAGAGTGTGCAAGAATTCCTCTTTACCACTATTCTTTCAAGAGTTTATGAAGTGTTTGGACCTCTTTTCGATGGAAAGAGATCACCGTACATTCGTAGTTTTCTGAAAGCTCTGGTAACATTTACACTATGTGGACTCACGACTGTACTATTACCAGTTATTTTTAACACCCTATGCATCATATGTGGTGCAACTGTCCTCAAAAACAGTTATATCTGAACCCATTGATCCAGCTACCAACTAAGTGATGATACATTCAATTGAAGGTATATAGGATTTAAAGGCGTCATGACGTCCTTCAAGGAATATACCATCAGAGAAGAACAATGCTGGAAACATTCTCAAGGTTTCCTGAGCTTATATTATTTGATGCTACATACAAGCTAAATGATCTTTGCATGCCTCATTTGAATGTCAATGTGGCTTCTTTAAAGCACTTGAGCTACCCTGCAAATACATATTCGGGTTTTGTCAGTTCCAAATGATTAAATTCTATGTGAATCTATATACTAGATGAACAAGAAAATGCTACCGTGAATCCCGTAGGGTCTTTTCGTATGATCCTATTCAAGAAATGGCCTCCAAAAGTCAACCTAAACCATTGAAAATTCTCTCCCAGCATGAAAAACTATAGGAAATTATATGCGATTGCGCAAAAGATCGCCAGTCTTCCCTCACAAATTCATATGAGAGAGTACTATTATGCTATGGATTGTTTACAACAGAGCTTGGGAGGTGGGAAAGTCAGTTGCTGTTCTGTTTGTTGACCTGCCTTCTGTTCAAAACTTATGATTTACCTCCAAAACTCGATGCTGTATCAACTGACAATGCTGCGTGCGGTAGACACACAAAGTAGCCCTGCTATGTGCAGTGTCTTCATACAAGTATGTAAGGGAAAACACCAGAGCAGTTGGTATGGGATGATATTACACTTGGAACTGCAAGTACACATATGTTATGACGTGGATTTTATCAACCTACAAGGGTGATTCACTCCCTGGCAAAGTTTAAATTTTAGATCTGCAGATGACAGCCAGTCGGAATCCTAGGTACCTTTATGTTATGATGTGGATTTTACCACAATCATCAAGATGTATAGAGGCATACAAACATCATTTAGGTTGTCAAATAATAAAAGTACAGGAAACCTTGAAAATGTTTCCTGCATTGTCCTTCTCTGATAGTGGAAAGATTTTGTCATGGCTTCAAATCCTATATACCACCAACGTTCTTGTAGAGAATGTTTTTAGTTACTTGTATAATTATAATTATAGTTGTAAAATATAATGTACATTGCAACAAGCTGTAGTTGCATGCTAGCATGACAGTATATATTTTGTACAAGCCATTGCTGAGATCATTCAGGATTAACAGTGGTGTAAAAAGCAAGGAAACAATGTCTAACAATAAGGGAAAATGTAATAGTCCTATTTTTAGCACACAAATAACATAATATCTACAAATGTGCTAGATGTAAGACTATTACATTTTCCCTTATAGTTAGACCCTTGTTTCCTTTCTTTATACACAACTAGTATATTGCCTTCAAATCCTATAATCACCAACTTTCTAGTAGAGAATGTTTTTAGTTACTTGTTAATTTATTTTTGTTCATACTCAAATCACTGAAATCACTGTGACTTCCTAACGCCCCCACTCCTGCCCAGCACATAGAGGGTGATGTAATCCATAGATCTGCAGCTGTGACGTCCTATGCCATACAGCCGGTTTCAGAACGACGTCCTATACCTGAATTTCTATGAAGACTCATCTTGCAATACTCAGTGCTGTAGGTGTACTAGCTTGCCAGTTTATCATGGTGCCAAAGGCTTCTATGGACCAAAAAGTGCAAGCAGAAGACTTGTGAGGATGACCATATATGAATTATATTTTTAATGAAACATTCTCAGAACAAAGGTTACAGCCTTGTGACGTCCAAGTGATACAGACAACTACTTTGATGGGGAGGAATTGGAGGCAGAATGTTGGTACTATCAAGACAGTCAGATCTTCAACTGAATGTTGTAAATTAAGCAAATATGAATAAACTTCTATTTATATTAAAGTTAACGCCAGTAAAATACAATATGTAAACAAGCCAGTACTGAATGCAGGCACACACTGTGTGGTTCAATGTACCAGTGGAAGCCTACTTGTGAGCTGTGCGGCTGACCTCAGATCGGGGGCGGATCATGCCAAGATACGATTTAAGTGCCAGCCACCACCTGCTTAGTTGCCATAGCAGCATCACCCATGCATACATATTGTTGGTTCCCTTCTTCAATCTATTCAGGTTACCCAGGAGGAGACTCACCAGTGCTGGACAGCAGTCTAGATGAGCCTCTTTGTCTACTAGTGTCTAATCTTAATGAACCACCAAAGATAGTAGCATCTCAGATGTGTCGCACCCGGTACCCGCGATTTCGGATGATTACGATGCCGCTGGGGGGTCATGATATGGAACCTGGACCATCGGTGTCTTATGACGCCGGGGACCCCTATGGGCCAATTGATAGGCTGTGATGTGCTCAAACTATAAATTCTAATATACCAATCCTGCTACCACTATAAGCCACCGGGGCCTCGCCCCTTATGGTAGTTTCGGTTTCATACCCCCAGTGAGATCCGGGACTATCGCTATCGTCGGTAGCAGTGCCCTTAGAGGCTAGAACCCGTCCTCGGGGGTCTACAATAGCTTAATGGTAAAGCTTTCCAATTATCTGCCTGCAGGATTTATAATTGGGGTAGTTTTTTTTATCGTGTTTCATATGGAGAAATGGCCCATACATAGGCGGTCATCATGCTTTTTTTTTTTTCAAATTGAATTTCAAACACGTTTTTAATTTACGATAAATCGGACTGATTGTGGATCTCTGCTTTATAAGATTATACCATGAACCATTCTTATACTAAAATCAAGACAAAAAAAAATTTCTACCGCGCATAATTTTTCATAAACGAAGTAGTCATTGCGTAATACCTTACGTCATCTTAGAATAAAGTTACAAAATTATGTCGGGTTGACGGTTATAAACTTTATAGCTATGACGTAACTATCAAGACAATTTGAATTACAATTATAATTGTACCGATGCACAAATTAAAATTAACTTATCTGCTGTGCGTCACTTGCACTGGAGAAGTGGAGCGCATCAATTAGGCACAATGATGCATGCAGGATCGATCTACGTATGCCCTTCATGCTTTCATCTTCTGAGACGCAGGTGTTTTGGTGAGTATACTATGTGAATTTAGTTGCATACCCCCCCCCCCCCCCCATTCCATGTACATGTCCATAGCTGTGTCCAGTGGCGTAGTCAGTTACATCGTATGCGTGAGTATCACAACAGGAGAAGCAGGCATGTTGGGCATGTGTGTGTGTGTGTGTGTGTGTGCATGTGTGTGTGTGCGTGTGTGTGTGTGCGTGTGGTGTATGTGTGTGTGCGATTGTGTGTGCGTGTGTATGGTGTGTCACTGACTATATACATGCATAGATAATCTATGATACATGTACATGTATGTGTGATGTGATTGTCGTTATGTGATGTCATCCTCTTCCCCCTCCTTCCCCCAGCACCGGATGGATTTGATGCTGTGTCGGTGCAGAATGTGGGCTCCACCTACATAATTGTGTCTTGGGACTTGCCAACTCACAGTAATGGCATCCTCATCAACTTCAGTTTGTATTGCAATGGTGCTCTGGCGGGTGTCCTGCCCCTTACTGTGATCAGCTACGACACCACCGGCCTCCTCCTCTTCACTTTGTACATGTACATGTATGTCTTCTCTGCTACTGTGTGCAACATGCGCAAATAACAGTGTGCATGGTACATGTATATGATCTGTGCTCAGTACATTATCTGTTGGACAGGTCCTCCAGTCACGCCCACAGGCACTGCACTCCAGTTGGAACGTGGTGTTGCGTCATCAGTGCTGCAGCCAGCCTGCCCAGGTACATTGTGTACACTTCAACCACTTAGTTTGTGTTCCATCTTTCTTTGCTCTTATCCCTCTCTCCTCCTTCCTTTCTTTCTCTCCTGTCTCACCTACTCCCTCACTTCCCTCCCCCTTCCTCCCTCCCTTCCTCCTCCCTCCCTTCCTCCTCCCTCCCTTCCTCTCCCTCCCTCCCTTCCTCCTCCCTCCCTTCCTCCTCCCTCCCTCCCTTCCTCCTCCCTCCCTTCCTCCTCCCTCCCTTCCTCCTCCCTCCCTTCCTCCCTCCCTCCCCTTCCTCCTCCCTCCCTTCCTCCTCCCTCCCTTCCTCCTCCTCCCTCCCTCCTTCCTCCTCCCTCCCTTCCTCCTCCCTCCCTTCCTCCTCCCTCCCTTCCTCCTCCCTCCCTTCCTCCTCCCTCCCTTCCTCCTCCCTCCCTTCCTCCCCTCCCTCCCTCCCCCCTCCATCCCTCCCTCCTCCTCTCTCCTGTCCTCCTGTAGTCATGTACATGTACACCATCAGGGACATCTCTGGCAAAATTACACATACCATTTATCCTCCCTCCCTCCCTCCTCCCTCCCTTCCTCCTCCCTCCCTTCCTCCCCCCCCTCCCTCCTCCCCCTCCCTCCCCCCCCATCCCTCCCTCACTCCTCTCTCCTGTCCTCCTGTAGTCATGTACATGTACACCATCAGGGACATCTCTGGCAAAATTACACATACCATTTATCCTCCCTCCCTCCCTCCCTCCCTCCCTCCCTCCTCCCTCCCTCCCTCCCTCCCTCCCTCCCTCCCTCCCTCCCTCCCTCCCCCCCCCTCCCTCCCTCCCTCCCTCCCTCCCTCCCCCCTCCCTCCCTCCCTCCCTCCCTCCCTCCCTCCCTCCCTCCCTCCCTCCCTCCCTCCCTCCCTCCCTCCCTCCCTCCTCCCCCTCCCTCCCTCCCTCCCTCCCTCCCTCCCTCCCTCCCTCCCTCCCTCCCCCTCCCTCCCTCCCTCCCTCCCTCCCTCCCCCTCCCTCCCTCCCTCCCTCCCTCCCTCCCTCCCTCCCTCCCTCCCTCCCTCCCTCCCTCCCTCCCTCCTCCCTCCCTCCCTCCCTCCCTCCCTCCCTCCCTCCCTCCCTCCCTCCCTCCCTCCCTCCCTCCCTCCTCCCTCCCTCCCTCCCTCCCTCCCCCCTCCCTCCCTCCCTCCCTCCCTCCCTCCCTCCCTCCCTCCCTCCCTCCCTCCCTCCCTCCCTCCCTCCCTCCCTCCCTCCCTCCCCTCCCTCCCTCCCTCCCTCCCTCCCTCCCCCCTCCCTCCCTCCCTCCCTCCCCCCTCCCTCCCTCCCTCCCTCCCTCCCTCCCTCCCTCCCTCCCTCCCGCCTGTCCTCCTGTCCTCCTGCAGTCATGTACATGTACACCAGCAGGGACATCTCTGGCAAAAATTACACATACCATTTATCCTCCCTCCCTCCCTCTTACCTCCCTTCACCTTCACCTCCTCACTTCCCTTGCTCCTCAGTACATTGTCATTCCAACCTTCTCAGCATGAGAAGGACAGCCCTCCTGGGGGACCCCCTGATCCTGAGTCGGACACAATGACATTGCCATCAGCGGATTTATTAATAAGATCATTAAACCCTGACAAGTCCTTTGGCTCCTCGGTGAGTACTCCACTCAATATGCATGTGCATCCTTCTACAACTCTCCTCTCTGCTAGTGGAGCATACTGCCCCACACATTCATGACTCCAACAAGTCAGTACAGATACAGATGTGTAGTGTATTAGCGTTGTACTGTTGGCCTTCTATATCCCTAGGTACTGTTTTTTATGTTGGCCTTGGGGCCTGACTGCTAACCACAAAACCCACAAGGCAGTCCAAGGTGTACACACCATTGTCCTGGCTAAAATGAATACAATCAAAGCATCTTGTGAGCAGCCTTCACTGATTGGCAGATAGTGTGGCAGATACATGTACATGAAGATTGGACACTGTGAGGGAGGGTGTGTGTGTGTGTGTGTTGTGTGTGTGTGTGTGTGTAAGTGGTAATGCCTGTGGTTATTTATCTCACTCCATGGGAGGAGCTACACCTCTATGTAATGGGCTTTATCTGTGTACATGTACTGTAGGCACAAGTGCTTCCATACACTCTTTGACTTGTTGAAATATGGGTTGATGTCGAAGTACAATGTAATGTGATCTTCCCTAGACCCTATGGAGGAGCTTACAGCCAGTCCCCCATACCCCAGCTGGAGCAGGACATGGGCATGGGTCATTGCCCCCTCCCCCCCCCCCCCCCCTCCCACAAACTGGAAATCCTGGATCCATCACTGAAATTGAATGTACTCTTTGTCAGGATCAGCTGAACAGGATGCCCTTACAATGAAAGAGTCACCCCTCAAAACCTTGATACTGTTCTTCATAAGGCCACACCCATCATGGGGGGTGGTTGCTAACAGTTTTGCTGCCTCTATCTGTATCAGTCCCTGCACCATCATATTTTATTAAATGCTTGACCCTTGCACCCACAAATAACCCCTGCACAAATACCATGTGCATGAAGTTGTTCACTTTATGGAGGTATCATACATGTACATGTAGTATGTTACATGCATGGGGCAAAAGTCTTGCCACACAACCAAAATTCATGACATTGTGCCTTTGTTCCTTGTATAACATCCAAATTAAGATAGGATCAGAAGAGGTATGTGCACACACACACACACACACACAAAACACAGCATGTCTCAGCTTATGAATGGGAAGCTGAAATCCCATTGCAAGCATTGTTTTGTTCAGATTACACAGTGACTGACAGAAATGAGTTCATGACACCACGTCCTATGAGCTTGGAGTGATGGAAGCAATGGCTGCATTCTACCAACTGGCATCATGATTCGCTGCTTGTCCAGTTCTCACCATCCTTTATATGTGTAGCCTGTATGTTTTTAAATTACTAATGACATAATGTAATCAGTAGAAGCCTGGGGGGGGGGTGAGAGAGAGAGAGACAGGAAGGATTGAGTAGGCAACACGCAACATCTATCAGTAACACTCATAGTTTCAAGACATTCAGTTGCTACAGATGTTACATTTACAAGATGCACACCATTACAGGGATTTACTGACCCCCTGATTTATATTTACACATGCCATGTAACTTGCCATTCAGCCAATTAATCGGGCTGGTCTGCACCATTTATTATAACTGCATGGCATGCCAGTAATGGTACGAGGGGAAAACTTATTTTTGCCCCACCACCAATTATATTTCGCAACACCACCCCCTGTTGCTTTCAACACAGATCCTCGCAAACTATATCCATTCCTGGACCAATGGGACTGAATATATACATGTATGATCAGTCACATTGGTCCTTCTTCCTATGCAAGGGTAAAATGCAACCAAAGGTGGGTTCAAAAGTAGTTCTGGAAGAGTTCAACTCTGCACATACATGTATGTGATTGCCCGCAGAAACATACTACAACACACACACAACACACACACACACACACCACCACACACACACAACACACACCCACACACACACACACACACACACACACACACACACACACACACACACACACCACACACACACACACACACACACACACACCACAACACACCACACACACCACACACACACACACACACACACACACACACTTGCATTGTAGCTTTTCCTCCTTACTTACAACACCTAGATCAGTTATTAGGGCATACACTTACACTGGTACATGCATTACGTCACAAGCACCATACGTATACATGCACCATACAGTAAAGCATACACATGTGTTGGAGGCTAAATATACAGTTTTTACAATTTATTCGCAATACATAATCGATATGCTACTGCTAAACTATACTACAACAGCGTAATACATGATTTGTAATAAATGCTCCCTTTGTGAAGGCACTACATCCGACTCGAACCTAACTAATCACAGAATCACACTGTCAACACAACGATATCGAGTACGTGGATGGAACCACCCAACTACGCTTAAAGTTCCTCACCTCGGATCTGCAAAATATTAGCGTTGCTGTTGTGTTAATTTGATACTGGAGGTGTCGCATGCACATGCACATGTGATCAGCTGGTTGTTTCGATTCAGCTACGTGTAGGCCTATAGGATCCGCTAACATAAAAATTTGATATACGAAGTGTTGCCAGCGTACGTAGATATCTGAGCAGCCGGTCGAGGTATATGCAGCCTACTAGTACACTATCATTCTATTTCAAGACAACGATCAGTCTACTCGGTGTAGAAAACACAGACTCGAAGCATTTAGTATTCATGTGTTATGTTTATACGCTCATTTCCCTCTGTTTACCCCCGCCCCCTGGCCCCCCTCGCCCTCTGCGTCGACTCCACCCTCGCAGATTGCCCTAGCATGCGTGCGTCCAGTTCGAGGTCTCACGTTAGCTAAATATCTATGGTACCCCTAGCGCCTTTTAAAATGGCGCCTTTTTGCACCAAAACTGGTTTACTATTTTAAAAAATGGTTCCCAAATTCTTCACGACAACGTTCACTTTTTTTCATATATTATACTTTTGGATAGTTTTAGAATAGTTTTAGAGGGTGGCAAAAGTTCTAACCCCCTCTGTTCATTAGTTATAACTAATGGAATATCTTAATTAGCATGATTTTTTTCCATTTTGTGTACAAGTCTATGGAATATCATATTTTCAGAAATGGTCCCAGAATTTTGGACGGTATGAGATACAAATTTGAAATTGCCTACATTTGAACATCATTTAGAGTAGTATTAGTGGGTAGCAAAAGTTGCAGGTCCGTTATTTAATTAAATAATAATCAAGTTTGTAAAAACGCCATACATCTATGGAACGTGCCGCGGAATGAAATCCAAAAATTTACAAACCGCAACTTTCGTGACCGTTCATTTCTCCATATGTACACCACGGAGGTCGAAAGTTCGATTCTTTCAGCACCTAAGAATGCGGAAATAAGAGCGAAGGCGGCAGGACTAGGAGCCCCCCCGGCAGGGGCTCCTAGCCCCGATACGGGGGAGGCAAGCCAGGAGCTTGAGGCTCTAGCTTCGATGCTGAGACGTAGCATCGTAGATGCCGCCAGCCAGTCCCTGCACCCTACGCGCCCTTATAGGCGATATGACGACCGCCACCCAGGTTGCCACCTAAGACCGACTATGTCGGTCCGATGCTCCTGTGCCTCGGGGGCGGCACCCCGCGCCTACGGCGCTGCCTGAGGCTCTAGCCGCACGAGGCACCTCCCTATTGATCCTATGGGACCGACGTAGTCGGTCCTATATCGGCGTGGTAATAGCATTACCACGCCTATCGGTGGTGGGTTAGTGCGGCATCGTAGATGCGATAGACCGACTATGTCGGTCCGATGCTGAGTCCCTGTATAGGTGAGACGTAGTCTCACCTACACTGGGCCTCGGGTTCGGGTGGCGCAGCCCCGGTAGCATCTATAGACCGACTATGTCGGTCCGATGCTACCGGGTAAGATCCCCTCGGGATATCCGCTTATAAGGACTCGCTGAGCCTCGAGGTGCCGATATGGGAATCTAACCTCGTGAAGCCGATCAATTCGCTATGCCTCGGACCCATGGGATGTGAGGTTTAAAGGGGTAAATGGAACTTTTATGTAGCGGTAGAATGCTTTAATATAAAATGGAACACCAGAGGCGAAGGCAATTTACTAATTAAATCTGACGCTGAGACACGAAAGTAAGGGGACTATGGCCTCACGTCGGGCGGCCGACGGAGTTGGCGGTCGGGGGGACCTAGACCGGGCACTGCCTCCGAGATGCTCTAGGAGCCGGCAGAGCCTCAGCACACAGCGCCGCACCTAGATGCGAGCGCAGCCCCGGTAGGTGAGACTACATATGCTCTTGTGTCTACATCCATACCTACTGTAAACATGTGATGTGCTCAAACTATAAATCCTAATATACCAATTAAAACCATAGCATAAACCATACCAAGATATCCAATTATTTGTTTTTTAGCAGCAAAATATTTTGTGGTAGGAAGCCCCGCGACTACGTCGGTCCCATAGCGGTATGTAGCTTAATTTGGTGGAGCGCAGTCTTGATAAGACTGAGGATATTGGTTCAATACGACGATGTTTGCGACCTCGATGTTGAATTGCGGGATCCTGGAGGTGCAGCCCGGGGGGACCTAGACCGGGCACTGCCTCAGATAAAAAACCAATATGTGGGTAAACCCTCGCGTATGCCGGCATGGAAGCGTAGCCCAATAAATTGGGCTCGGCTGTACTAAAACTAACACCAGTGGGCATAAAAGTGATGGTATAATTTATCTTAAGGAACTCGGCAAAATGTCCCTGTAAGTTCGCAAGAAGGGGAGCCAGCTTTAGACAGAGGTAACCTGGACTAGGTCATATCCAGAAATGAGCGGTCAAAGGGAAAGCTAATTAATTCGCGGTTTGCGAATCACCGAATATTCCCGTTTAACTTCCCATAGACATGTATGGGGTACTTTAATACCAAAAACACCAGATTTTTCTCAGCTTTTGCCAAGAGGGATTGTTAGTACACTAGATTTTTAGTGGGGTCACCGTATTTTTCCTATTTAAGGCGTCGCTTCCCTAGGATTGTCATAACATTGTCCTCAATGTACACGTAGTCAATGGGTCCGTTTTCTCATTACAAATTCTATGACCATTTGTGTCAATACCTTTACGATTTGCCAATTTGCCAAAAAAAAACATGTAGCTAGTACATCGAAGAACTATAATATATATTGAAAATTGGGTCTTTGTATTTAAAAATCGGCTTCCATAATTGAAAGAAGTATTCTATATCCAGAAATGGCCCATACATAGGCGGTCATCTTGCTTTTTATTTCAAATTGAATTTTAAACAAGTTTATAATGTACTATAAATCGGTCTAATTATGATATATGTACTTCGAAAAATTATTCCATTAACCATTCTTTAACAAAAATCAAGACAAAAAATTAATTTCTACCGCGCATAATTTATTCATATAAGTTGCCATTGCGTCATCTGCCAAAATTATTTAATAAATATTGGCAATAATTGTATAATGGTGAATAAATGTGCACAATAAGTTAATTCAGCTGAAGATTAACAAGGCTGCGGCGATGATCTGAGCCAATAGCAAGCCAGGTAGTTAAGTGGAAACCTCTTCCCTAGCCTCCTCCCCCCAATTCCCATAGGTCTAGACTGCCAGCTAGAGGGACACCCACCACCTAGCTCACATTATGGTGAAGCTATTATACAAGACGTCGTCATGGACACTTTTGACCTATATAGTGGTTGTTTTCACTTGAAGTTTATTGTAAACAGTGTTCGTTTAGCCTGCATGCAGCTCGATGAATGAAGTGCGTAGGCTAGGCACGTGCACTGATACGCTTACACGCAGGGATAAAAATGATTCGTTAGCACTTTCCAGTACAGCTACGACCTACGTAGGCTTCTCAGTCTTACCTAGATCGATTAACATCAAGTCTGAATGTGCCGCATTTTCAATATTTGTCTGCATGTGTGCGTCGATCAATACACGTAAAGCGCTTAACTGCGAAGCACTCTCTGGGACTTCGCCAATGGAAGAGCGCTATCACAATATATATCTTACATTAAGGAAAGCTTTGTCTACACATCGGGGCGCTGCTCAGTCTACCAGTAGGCCAAAGCCCTGCATCAGGGTCAAAGCACCCCCCTCCCATGTTATGGCATCAGGCCCAACCCCTGTCTCTGCACACAGTGTGTGGTTTGTGTGAACATAGATACATGTAATGTGCAGTTAAAACATGCACAATTTGTGCTATTGCTAGTTAGCAATTAGAGTTTACATGTACTGTGGCTGCACCAATACGTATGTCTGGTATGCTTTGCTTCACCTCTTCCGAGGTTCCAAATGGTGTCAGTGGGAAGGCCTGTTCTGGCAGCTACTGTACATGGCTGCACCAATGTGGGTGTTATATTTGGCTGGATTGTAGCCACATAGCTCCACCATACCAGGGGTAGAAAGGTGGAGTGGAAGCTCTTAGATGTGAGTGTTCTCCCATCTTTGAAGTGGAAGAGGGGTGAGGAGTGAGTGGAACAGTGACAACATTCTCTGTAGGCCTCCATTGCTGGAACTGGACACATGTGCCTGCCTTTGGTACGCTGAACACACCTGCCCATCTGGTTGGTTTTGGACCACTTGACGAAGAAGTGCATGCCTTCCGGACCAGCAGTCATCTTGCCTGGTAGGTTGGAACCTAGTGTCAAAACTCTGATTGAGTAAATTCACTGAGCCTGAGGTGGATGACTCCAGATGGTCAGTCTCAACATTGGGTTCCTGGACCCTGCTGTTCTTCACCAGTACAAAAAAATAGATACAGGATTGTCATCTCCATAGAAACAGTCCCAAACAGACTTTTAAAACAGAGCTCTCTTATTGAACCCTAGAACAACAAAGTACCAGGACATTATGCAACAGACTAAAATGCCTCTACCACTAGGCCAAAGGCTTTGCATCAGGCCACTCACCCCCCTCCCATCATGTACTTGATTGTGAAATTTATGGCATCAGGACCATCACCATCGCTGCACACAATGTGTGGTTTGTATATAGGTGCTACACATATAAAGTGTGTGCTTTTTTAAGACATAGGTACACAGTTTGTTCTCTTAGAACTGGAAGTTACCAGGCGGCCTAACATCAGATTAGCTAACCACAGTTTACATAGCATACAATGGACCTACCACATTATCTTCAAGGGCCATACAATTGTAATTCAGTACATGCATGTACTTGTGCAAGGGTCCAGGTTTTAGTCAACTTCAATTCCATCTGAATAGTTATCCTCATCTTCACTCTCCTCATCTTTGCCTACGTGTTCATCACCACCTGTACCACCCTGGACCTACAATGTACCTAACTGTACATAGGCCTATACTAGTACCCTGGACCTATCCTGGACCTACATGTACATGTACCTACATAGGCCTACATGTACCTACATAGGCCTACCCTGGACCTACGTACCTACATAGGCCTACCCTGGACCTACTGTTCTCAGAGAAAAACTGCTACATGTACTTGTACCCCAGGCAGTCTAACATCAGATTAGGCTAATCACAGTTTACATAGGACACAATTGTAAGGTCAAGCTAGGTCTATACTAGTACACACTTGTAAGCAACACACACCCACACACACACACACAACACACACACACCCACCACACACACAGCCCAGAGAAGCACCCGCCAACAACACGCATTACAGCAAATACAGTAACCACTACACCACACCACACACCCACACACACACACACACCCACACACACACCCACACCCCCACCACACAACACACACACACACCACAACACACACACACACCACCCACACACACCACACACACCAACACTCATACTCACGCACACGCACACACACGGCACCCACTACAAACACACACACTAACAACACACACATCATAGTCTTACTCTTTCTGGCTTCACAAACAACTTAGTTTTGCATTCAAGCAAAGGGCTCCTGAATTGTAGAAATTTTGTCCATAGTATTTTACAACTGAGGAGTGGGTGCCATCACGCAGTTCGTGTCTCGAAATGTCGCTTCGCGCCACGACTAACCTGATGCGTGTGAAACACAAGTATGCTCGAGTCACGCACGGGTATCACTCGTGACGCGCGCACGCGTGTGTCAAGAAGCTACGTCTGGATGGTAGGCCTACTGTATGCGCGATTTATACAAACGATCCCGATCGCATCGGGTAAGATCGCATAGTAACTCAACTGGTAGAAAAATTTTGGGCAGCGCGATGAGAGGTCTGGGACCGATTTCATGCCATCAAAAAACTGAAGGAGGGCCACACTTCAACTACACAGCATTATCTGTATGGTACTATCCGCACGTGAGTCAATTTTGAGGGCACGAGATGGAGGAACGTACAGATTCAACATGAAATGCTTCTCCCGGGTATGGAAGCCGATTTTCTATAGGAAGGCCTAGTTTTTGTACATTTTATAGTTCTTCGATGTACTAGCTATATTATTTTCAACTATCAAAATCGTAAATCGTAATGGTATTGACACAAATGACCGTGGAATATTGTAATGAGAAACCCTTCTCATTACTACCTGTACATTTGGGGACAATGTTATGACAATCCTAGGGAAGCCCCAGCTTAAATAGGAAAAATACGGCGCACACCACTAAAAATCATAACAAATGTAGTGTACTAACATTTTCAAATTTCAAATCCTGGGAAAAATCTGGCGTCCTTGGTATACAACTAACCCATACATTGGTATGGGAAGGTATACGGGAATATTCGGTGATTCGCAAACCGCGAGTAAATAATTCTGACTTTTGACCGCTCATTTCTGGATATGCATTTGGCCCCTTTTGGCATTCATTTTCACTAAAAGTACTGCTGATATCGATTATTGTAGGAAACTGTCCAAAATCCTGACATTTCATGAGTGCATACCTTCCTTTCAACAAGAAGTTAAAAACGCTTTCGTAGTCCATGGCCAGCAACACTCGTCTGCTCTAAAAGAGACTCTCCACACGTGCGCACATCAGTTTAAACAGCATGCGCATGTTACGAGGATTTGAAGGCTAAGTGTTGGTTTGCAAACATGAAAAGTCGAAGAGGGGGGGGGACAGCTGTGCCTAGGAAAAATGTCCGGCATGGGGGGGACAATAATGCCTGGAGGGTATACATTCATTCCTAGGCACCAGTGTCCGGGGGGACAGTCGTGCCTAGGCATGAATGTCCGGGGGGACACTTTTTCCAGGGGGACAGCCATGCCTCCGAGACTGTCGACGTCCTTATCAATTGATGAGCATCCACATCCCATGTAGCTATTAAAACATGAACTTTGGCCTAAGGTTGCAATGAATTCAGTGGCGCGTGTTCAATCTGTGTCTGCGCGAAACTACTGGCCGTAGTATAGTAGTTGCTATATAGACCTTCTGCAACTCGCGTCTACGTCGTCACGCGTGTCTTACAGCACTGCTATTTGTATATGCGTACGCAATACGTTGCTATAAATTACATAGTGTGATGTAAGACGCGCGTGATGACGTAGACGCGAACTGCAGAGGTCCATTGATATTGCAATTTAATAATTTATACGCAATGTCCTTAACCAATACCATAATTTATTGCAATGCATTACGTAATGCCATACTTCGTCAATGAATAAATTATTCGCGGTAGAAATTAAACATTTGTCTTGCATTAGTTAATTAAAGGG
>JABACO010000698.1:0-23755 GCA_013339895.1 Ephydatia muelleri | reverse complement strand
GCTGTCTCTGATTGTGATCCTCTGCACAAACTCCACCTCCCCCCCTGCAGTGATGGTCTCACACACATCTCCCGTGCTAACGGTGGACGGGACAGGCCTGCTCCCGGAGCGAGCCACACCCCCATACCTCTCCTCCCCATCCCCAAAGAAGGGAGGATTGCACATGCAGAAATGGTACTGCTGATCCTCCAGTGCTCCAAGGAGAAGGGTATCACCAGACACCTGCACAACTACATAGGAAACATACCACTATAAGGTCCTTTCATCTCTAGTACTTACTGACTACACACATTCCCCTCTTACTTAGCCACACCCTTTCCTTTTTAAGTCACACCGATACACTGATAAAATTCACTTCTTGTGCATAACGTCCTATAAACAACCTCAAAAAGGAGCAGTTAACTTAGATAGTTTAGATTTTTTGGGGAAGAAAAATAATCAAATTCCAGTTCAGTTTATCTGGTCTACACCATTACTGTTCATTTCCCTTGAAACCAATCAATAAAATTCTACGAAAACAATAAACATAACTCTTAAACATATTTTAAAATTTTGTACTTGTAAATTAGTCCAATGTTCGTTTAAAAGTGCTGCACACATTTGGAAACATCCCGTATAAACAAAATGACCTTTGATTTTGGTGTCCATGGAATTTCTTTGCACATTGCTTAATGCGTAGGTGACTGAATCTTTATCAATCTCTGTAGCAAGAAATCTCCATCCATTGAGTTTGGAGCCCAGCATGGATATATACATGAAGCTCCTGTACCTGACAGGGAAAATGTACATGAGCAAAGGAATGAACGCCTACATACAGGGCTACATCTAAAAACTTGGAATGGACAAACATTGACTCGAAATGCATATCAGAATTGCATGACAAGTTCAATGCCACTTTTGTAACCTTATCGCTACAACTTTGCAAGGTTTGTCACACTGTCACCAAGTCACACACACACATACAACATACAGACTGTGAGATGACATTTGTTATGCATAGATGCACACATTTGTCACACACACACAGGCAATGCAATGACATGCTCACTCAAGGTGGCTGTAGCATTCACGGTGGCGTTCACTCGTGCATTATACAGTCTGGGAACGAGACTAGGGTGCACACGTGGCACAAATAGACGTACAAAGACGTACACATACGTTACCTATATCAACTCCTAACACGGAGTCGCCTGTGGGTATTTTCCCGCTCACGCAGCTGATAAGGTCCTCCACCCAATGGATATAGTTGAGTCTCAGTGTCAGCGTGGGAACGAGCTTTCCCACGGGGAGCTCCACTCGGAGCCCGAAGTCGCACTCCAGAAGCGCACAGGTGAGTTCTCGCAACGCGTCCCGGTCGCTAAAGTCGAGAGTGTAGGCATGGGTCGTGGAAGGACTGGGGAGGAGGAACGGCTTGAGAGATGGTCGGGCTTCTGCAAGCTTGCCGAAGTCTGGCTTGTTTTCTTTGTAATAGTTTCTTGGATGCATTCTTTAGAAGATGTAGTAATGTGAGGAGGATATACTTCTGCTTCATTACAATCCTTCATGCGCAATTCTGGTCGATTTAGGCGTTAATGTTTTGCGGGCCATGACGCGATATGACTGGAGAGTCTGGGAACGAGGTTAGAGGCTGATCATAGATAATATATATATTATCTCTGGTCTGATCATGCACTGTGCGTAAGTGACGGCAGACATGTTATATCCCCGCCGAAAGGAAGAAGAAGTTTATGCATACACGTACACACCGATTGCTCTTACGGTACGGTAAGAGCAATCGGTGTGTACGTGTATGCATAAACTTCTTCTTCCTTTCGGCGGGGATATAATATGTCTGTAAGTGGGGTGACTCGTATACACTAGTCCACAGCGATTCATGAAAAAGTTCATATGTTGCAATGGAGCTCTGCATGTACGCAGAAGGGAAACGGATCACGTGCACCATTGTTTTCGCGCCCTCACACCTAAAAAGGCGGTGGAAAAGACTCAAATACAAGTTTGAATTTGACAAGGTAACATTAATATAGTCTTTGGGGGTTACGAAAGAATAACTTTAGTGGCAAGCTACATTCTTATTTAGCTAGATGTACATGGCCCGACCTTAGAGTGCCATAAGGGTCTAGGAACGTATATATTCCTGCTGCAAAGGGATTGCAGTCCAATCAGATTGCAGCAGCATTTCATGTGGGCTATTATCACCCAATTAGTGTGTTTATTAAGGTTAGCTGTCAGCAGAGGGCAGTTTACTCATGGTGCGTGTGCTACTATTTATAGACCGATTGCACGCTAAAGTTGGGCCACGCCCAACTTATTGTGCTCATAGGGGTATGTATCTTCCCAACAGCGAAACCATCGGGTACCGCTTCTGCACTGGTAATAGGTAGAGTGCATCCTACTACTAAAAGACTGTGAATACTTGGAAAAGTATCAATGTCACAGGTCCAGGCCCGTAGCCAGGTCGGGAAAAGGGGGGTTCGAAAATAATAAATGTGGACCTAAAGTGGGCGTGGATCACCATAAGGGTGTGGGTGTGGGAGGGGGATGTGCCCCCCGCCCGCGCGAAGCGCGGAAGCTTTTGAAAACATTGATTTTGCAACATGAATGCAAACCAATTTGCAGACACATGTACCAGTACACTCATACATAACTTAACACCTCCAGATCTGGTTCTTCAATATTCCTTTCTACATGAATTGAAGTCATATTTCGGATATTCATAGTGGATGCACCTTGCTGCGTAGTGATTTCAGGCTCGTTAGAATCTGGCGCAACCATTTCACTACATGTAGTTTCGCACTTATCAGAGTGATCGCTACATTCGATTTCCTCTGTGGCTGCCGCTGTGGCAGAATTTGTTTCTGTGACTAAAGGATCCGACTGTTGCCCATCGCCCGTTGCCGTTCGTTTTGCAGTTGGTAAGAACACATCAAGCTTCTGGCACAAGGCAGCGGCTCGTTCACGCTCTCTTTTTTTTTGCTGGGAGCTACCCGGCGGCATTTTCGATCGGCGCACGCGCGCGCGCGAGCATTGAGTATGAATTAAAATTACAGTGTAAATTAATAATTAATTTTCATTTTATTCAAGACCATATTATTAAATGCGGGAAAGACCAGGACTGGATTGGCCTAGCCGCCCAGGAATCGCCTAATCGCCTTATAGAGTGGCCGGGACCTTTACCGTACTTCCACATAATTTGACCTTTTCCCCCTGAGGGGGGGTTCGTTCGAACCCCCGAACCCCCCCTGGCTACGGGCAGAGGAGGTTACTAGTCTCGTACCCAGACCCAAATGTACGTAACGATAAAATCGCTTACAGTACGTGATGTCATACTGTAAGCGATGATCACATTTGGGTCTGGGTACGAGACGAGGAGGTTACTGGGAATAAATACACCGTTTTGTCCTTCCGTTTCCCTTTTTCTATTTGCCACAGGGCTGCCATCTTCTAAGTTAGGATTGTGGGTACGTGAGATCACACTGCCATTTCAGCATGTCTGGCATGTACTTGAATGGGTCTAATGTTGAAGTAAGAATAATAGATGGCATGGGGCATAGAAGACCACGAGCATGACGACCCTCCTTGCTAAACCTTTCCTCCATCTCACTTAAAAGGTAGTCCTGAAGTGGAATAGCCACTGCCTTTTCATAGTGATCCTGTGGACTCTCACTAGGGACGTTACAACGGTTTCTCTGCAAACTAGTTTTCCTGGGCACAGCCTCTTCTACACCCACATTCTCAGCTAGCTTAGGGATTTCACCATACCATTGAAGAAACGCAGTGTCAATATTAGTTCTAGTGACGCTGATACAACTAAAACCCCTCGTCAACCATGCTGTGTGCTTCAAAATATCTTCATCACGCTTTTGAAGCTAGGCTGCAAGACCTCTCACAATATCTGGTCAAAATAACACAGCTATGGTGTGAAATGATGACAGTGCTGCCTTCAACCCTTGAGCTTTGACTAGAGTGTCTCTGTCCCAATCCCAGCTTCCACTTCCATCAGATGACTTTTTGTCTGGGTACTGATATGGGAGAATCATTGCATCCAGAAATGTTGTTAGGCAAACCTTACATTTGTAGAAAAACCTTGTAACAGGTATGTTGTTCTACCTATCTGGTCTTGCAGAGTCCTGGAAGTTTAGTACTGGAACATGCAGGCAAATAGACTGACATGTACTGTGTCAACTCAAAACCTTTGCCACTTGGGGCTGTAAGAAAAAAAGATATCCTCATTGATGATTCCAATGAATTTTCTAAATCCTGGTGTGTGCAGGCAGATGACTTCTGCAGAATGGTGTTTCCTTTTGCTAGGAGTTGCAGAGTGGCAATAAAATTACCCTTGTTAGTACTATCACTAGCAAAATTAACCCTGTCATCTCAGTGACCTCTAAATGGCAGTCCTTGCTTTGCTATAAACTCAACAGCTAATACTATTTGGTGAAAATTTTCTTTATTTTAGAACCACACATCTAACCAACTGTTCTGCTTCAAAACCAGTCACAGATACAAATAAGGTTGACCAGTTAAAAGTTTTAAATCCTGCCCATAAAATGATTTATACAATAGGTCATTATAATATGCGATCGCTTCGGCGAAAAGGGACCTAACGCATACACCAGTACGCGCAATAGAATGTAACGCTTGCGTTTAAATGTATGGCTAATTATAAATCCAGAGCCTTACAGCTCCATGACAGATATTCCAATTCTCAATGCAATGTGTAGAGGACATTTCAGACTTAAAAAAATTGAACACTTGAAAAAACATGTGTTAGGTCCCTTTTCGCGGAAACAATCCCATATATAAATTAATATTTGGAATCATTTCACTGAAAAGAGACCTAGCGCATATAGTATAAAATTTCTAGTACACACGCAATAGAAATGTAAGTACACATAATAGATACAAGAGAGACAGAGATTTGACAGAAAACAAAGGTATCAAAATATTGCACAGCAAATCTTACATCCAACAAATTACTTTCTCAATCGAGATTTTTTTAATTTACTTGTATATGCATACTAAAATCCTGGTATAGTCCCTTTGGTGAGCAATGTACTGTAGAATTTTATGTATAATCTATAGTCGACTTTGGTTGTGTAGTGAGCATGTTTACTTGTGTCGAACTTTATGCATATGCTAGAATGGCCAGGTTATCAATACAAGAGTATCATCACTTGAGGGAGAAGCTTAATGGATACCGTGGAGCTTTGGGATTGTCGGTTTCTAAACGAGACAGTACTGCAGAAGGCACAATTTATGTCATGAAGTGAGTTAACATCAAATAATCAAATCATTGTATTTTGATTGTGAAAAGTCATACACACATGCAGAAATGAGTCAGACAAAGACTATATACTAAGCGAGTTGAATCTTGTCATTGAAGACCCTGCAGTCCGAGTTCAACTCTCTCCCAACTACCACTTCTTGTGGCCAAAGGGAGTGAAGAAAACATTGCAGTGACAATAAGGTGTGCAGCATGCAATAATTGCCACTGTTCTATCTTTGATCGTATCAGTAATGTTCATTTGCATTGTGTACAGGTAAAGTTGCATGAACTATACAGAGTTGCACATTTGAAATATTTGTGTTAGCAAGAGCTACATTTGTATTTTGTTAGTGCATGCGACTGCTGCTTTCGACCACTTATTAGCATCCTTCTTCACCCACCTTCTCTTTTCACCAACTTCGCTTTCTCCCTTGTGTCTCTTGCTCTTGGTGCAGTGGAGTATTTCAAGTTAATAGGAACTACCTTGTGTTTGATTTTGGAAGCAACACTAAATACTGCTGTGACATTGAAGTTACAGTGGTTACAAAAACCATTGAATTGATTTTGCCAAATCGTATATTTGAACCAGAACCAAAGAAGAAAAAATATGATTACCAGAGCAAATTGTCCAATGCGGTGGAGGGAGAAAAGCTTCGTCTGTGAGTTTGCCTGCATGTGCATGTATGTGTTTACCATGCATCATATGGGTTGGTTGTTCCATGCAGTAATTTGCACAGTTTACATGTTACTCGATGATTATGGGTGTTAGG
Organism: Ephydatia muelleri; assembly: GCA_013339895.1. Lineage (NCBI taxonomy): Eukaryota > Metazoa > Porifera > Demospongiae > Spongillida > Spongillidae > Ephydatia > Ephydatia muelleri. The sequence continues at coordinate 17,719 of JABACO010000698.1, read as the reverse complement.
CTGCTGCTGACTGCCAGCCCCAAAAGAGAAAGGCCTGCATGTAATGTATACACATTCTTCCCTCCCCCACCTACCTCCATTGTAAATATGAAGGATTCATAACTTGTTGTTTATCAAAGTGTATACTTTACCAGGTTCTACAGGTTCTTCACCATAATTATTAGGAATGCATTATCTAAACCTATAGTTTATGGCATTCACTAATAGTTCCTTAGATTTGAACTTCTTTTTCTGTTTGCAAAACTCTGTCTACAGCAGCAATCAGTTAACATCTGAATACTTAATCTAGGCTGTATATCAGCATCCACAGTATGACACCATGAAGTGGTAGTTACCACTCCAAAGTTCTTGCTCACATGAAAGCATTTTGCTCAAGCAGCTGCCTCCCTCCCTCCCTCCTTCCCACCCTCCCTCCCTCCCTCCCTCCCTCCCTCCCTCCCTCCCTCCCTCCCTCCCTCCCCCTCCCTCCCTCCCTCCCTCCCCCTCCCTCCCTCCCTCCCCCCTCCCTCCCTCCCTCCCTCCCTCCCTCCCTCCCTCCCTCCCTCCCTCCCTCCCTCCTCCCTCCCTCCCTCCCTCCCTCCCTCCTCCCTCCCTCCTCCTCCCTCCCTCCCTCTCCCCTCCCTCCTCCCTCCCTCCCTCCCTCCTCCCTCCCTCCCTCCCTCCTCTCCCCCCTCCCTCCCTCCCTCCCTCCCTCCCTCCCTCCCTCCTCCCTCCCTCCCTCCCTCCCTCCCTCCCTCCCTCCCTCCCTCCCTCCCTCCCTCCCTCCCTCCCTCCCTCCCTCCCTCCCTCCCTCCCTCCCTCCCTCCCTCCCTCCCTCCCTCCCTCCCTCCCTCCCTCCCTCCCTCCCTCCCTCCCTCCCTCCCTCTCCCTCCCTCTCCCCTCCTCCTCTCCCTCCCCTCCCCCTCCCCTCCCTCCCTCCCTCCCCCTCCCCCCTCTCCTCCCTCCCCCTCTCCCTCCCCCTCCTCCCTCCCCTCTCTCCCTCCCCCTCTACCTCCCTCCCCCTCTCCCTCCCCCTCTCCCTCCCCCTCTCTCTCCCTCCCTCCCCTCTCTCCCTCCCCCTCTCCTCCCCTCTCCCTCCCCCTCTCCCTCCCCCTCTCCCTCCCCTCCCCCTCTCTACCTCCCTCCCCCTCCCTCTCTCTTCTCCACTCTCTTCTTGCCCTTGCTCTCTTCTCTCACTCACACTTGCTCACCATCACTCACCACTCACGCTCACTCACATCTGGTATACTAAGACCTAGTTGTTTGCATACTATTGAGACCCAAATATGCTATGTATATATCCATTTCAATGACAACAAAGATCTATGTTAAATAGCGAGGTATAAAATTGAAATTATATGAGCTGAAATAGTTTTTTTAACTGTTTTACATAATAATATTCCAAACCACTTGGGTGTTTCACTGATAAGCTGGACTCCAGATAATTTGGCTGTACCTTATCAGTTGCACGAATCTTCTGTTTAGTAGTTAAGGAAATCATTAGTCAAGCTGTATAACAATTGATGATATGTGTCAAATATTTGTTTGCCCCCCTCAATTAATAATTTTGGAATACTGATACATGCAAGTTCTTATAACAGCAAAGAAGATATCTCATAGACAGCTTTATAAATAGTCATATTACAGTATGAAGCTCCAATGTAAGGAAAATACCAGAATGACCACAGATTGGCGCATTTGACTACATTTTAAGGTTCTGCAGTCCTCAATTTTGCTTCAGTGATTGTGTACACAGGAATGCTTACTGACAAAGATCTTTTTAGTATCAGATCTGGAAGTTCATCTACAAGCTCAAAATATATTTCACGACTGCCTATTGCAGGCGTGACAATAAGTAGCTCACCTTATTGCCTCACTACGATACTATTCTGAGCATAATTGGTGTCAATAAGTACAGGGCAACCAACAGATATTGTGATCCGCGGTGCACAGCAGTAAATCACAGCAGCCTATACATGTATGTCACAAACACTATGGAATGGTCACCACAGCCCCATACAAAAATTACACATTATGTGAAGTGTAGAAGGCTTGTGTGGTGCCTTTATAATTTGTTTGAATAGGTCTGGAGATGGTGTAGACATTCCAGGAGATCCATGCATTGTTCCAGGGAACATACGTCATAGACCGAAGGGATGCCTTCCATCGCTGGCTGAGGTTTGAGCCGTGCATGCTAGTGTGAGGCCCATACTTCATCTTATAGCACACTTTGTACAAATAGCCTCTTACAATGGAGAACTATAGCGACCACTTCCACAAGCTGCTGTGGCTGGATGAGATGAGGAGGGAAGGAAATATCAGGGAGTATGACATTTCCTCTGTGAGTTAATTGCACCACTATGTAGGAAGGGGTTCATTACATTGCACTCAGTTTTTAGTGTTTTTTGTTTGTGCTCTCTATCCATGTATTTGTTGTCTGTATGTAATACATTTGTATGTCAGACCTTCACTGTTGTACTACAGTAAGTTGCACGTACCAGTGAACTGTTATATGTACAATTGGTAATGTCCTCATGTGTCTGATGAATCCTATTCTTCCTACAAATGAGAAGTGCTGTGCATGAAACTCCTTACACTCCAGTACATATCAGAAGTTTTGTTCCATATAGGATTTGACTCCGACTATGAATGTCATTTAAAACACGCGACCTTTTTTCTCCAGACGATCGGATCGTTTAGCTAGTTGTTTCAATCAAACGAGAAGAAGATTTTACAGTTGTTTTATGTCGCACAACTGCGCTGTTTTAGAGAACAAAATGGTACTGCCCTCTTTCCCCCCCCCCCCCCCCCCCCTCCCCACCCTCACCTCGTTCCCAGTCCCGAAATACTCCTTCTTAACTGCACGTAACTTGGGATAGGAACATTTTAAAAAAATGAAAATTCACCAATAGCTTCAGAATTGGTCGTCATTTTTGCTGTTGTGATCAAAAATCAATGAAAAGTAACTAAAATTCTCAATGAAAATGTTGATGGTATATAGGATTTGAAGGCAATAGTGGTGTAAAAAGCAAGGAAACTAGGGTCTAACTAACAATAACAGAAAATGTAATCTCCTATATTTAGCACACAAACAACATAATATCCTACAAATGTGCTAAATATAGGACTATTACATATTCCCTTATTATTCGATGCTTGTTTCCTTGCTTTTTACACCACTATTGCCTTCAAATCCTATATACCACCAACTTTCTCATAGAGAATATTTTTAGTTACTTGTACATGAACATGTACTTGTGTACTTGAACATCAGCAGGAATTAGTTAAATTTGAATAAACCCAGCCTGAGCAGTTGCTTTGCAAATTAGAACTATTTTTGTATTGCCATCAGTACTTCTTGGCTGTTGCCTTATCCAATGCCAGATTAGATGTGCCAGTGATGTTTGTTAAAATACACCTTGCACTATGTGCCTTCCTCATGTACCACTATGCAGTCTCAAACCTTCTGTGTGCCTTCCATTTAGGCAGTTCTCATTGTGGATGGTGCATTCTTGTGTCTGGATGTGCCTGGACTGACCAAACGTAAGGAAGAAGTGATAGTAGGTGACAAGCTGATCTTCAGTATCCCCGGTAGGTGACAGATATCGATAGGCAGGACTACTGCTTCTATATATGTTATCTCACTGTAGAAGTACCCTCTGAAGGGACACCAGATAAGGGAGAGGCTGAACAACCTTCCTTTGCTAGTGAGTCATGTGGCATGTTGAACTAAGAGACAGAATCACTCTCAACATTCCCCATACAGGGCAAGCTAAAAACTATATTGGCTATGTCCATCAGGTTGGGTAACTGCAGAAATCTGTTTTGGTGGAATATTAGGTGCTCTTCTATTGCATGTAGATATCTGGAGAGCGGCTCAAACTGAAGTTTAATCGCAACTTTCATGAATCTAAAGAGTTATGGGGCAAGAAGTATGATGTGATGTTCACAGTGAAAAGGTAGGGATTTCAAAGAGAAATCACTAAATCATACATCAATGTTCATCTCACAGAGGTCCTTTAAGGAGAATGCATAAAGCATTGGACAATGCCCAGCAAGTTGGAGAAACAAGTTGGTGTCAATTGTTCTCAATATGCTATTATTTATTTTTATATTGACTGAACAGTTCTGTTTCCAACTGTCAGACCCACTCCACCCACTCCACTCACTCCACCCACTCCACTCACTCCATTGCCCAGTCGTGGGTCTCTTCAGTTCATCAACACCAGGCTGAATCTTCAGCAGAGACGTGCTGTAGAAGCCATTGTTAGTGTGTCCTTCCGTACAATCCCGTACATCCTGTTTGGCCCTCCTGGGACAGGCAAAACTGTTACCGTGGTGGAGTCCATTCTTCAGGTTAATTAGCTATGGAGTTTATAATGCTCTTGTGCCCGTGTTTAATGTGCACTGTCATTGATCATACCGCAGGTGTACAAACACGACACCACCTCCAGCATTTTGGCCTGCACTCCTTCAAATAGTGCTGCTGACCTGCTGGTTAGTCTCTTTGCACGTGGTTACTGTTACTATGGCATTATGTTTAAACAACAAATCATCCTACATGTATTTGTATGCAAACGCATAATGCGTCAATTTTTGACAGCATTATTCTCACTCTTTGCTGTTCATTTTAATCACACTTTTCTCGCCCAGGCCGAAAGACTTCACACCAGTGGCCACATTAAGAAAGGATCAATAATCCGACTGAATGCCTTCATGCGTTCACAGGAGGTACCTCCTTCTATTCATAGCTTCACCACTGTGGCTGATAAGAAAGCTAAGAGCAAAACTAAGGGCAGTCGCATAGTAATCTGCACTTGCTCCACTGCTGCCATACTGCATGCTTTTAAGATGACATTCTCCTACGTGTTTGTGGATGAAGCAGGCCAGGCACTGGAACCAGAGTGCCTCATCCCAGTGTCCCTCCTGGCTAAGGGGCATGGCCAGCTGGTTTTGGCTGGAGACCCATTACAGCTTGGACCTGTCATCTTGTCTCCCTTGGCCTCCAACAATGGACTGTCCATATCCATGTTGGAGAGGCTGATGGGAAGGGATATGTACAAGAGGGACACAACTGTGTTTGCTGCAACTGGTAATTATGACTCCATGGTGGTAAGAACCCTTTGCTTCCTCCTGCTGTACACACCATATCTGCCTTACAGGTGACAAAGCTTGTTGAAAACTACCGTTCACATGGGATGCTCCTGAGATTGTATTCTGACCAGTTCTATGATGGAGAGTTAGTGGAAAGAGCTGACCATAGAATCACCCACAGCCTCTGTAACTGGGAATATCTCCCAACTAAGGGAGTGCCTCTACTCTTTCATGGAATACAGGTGATGCACCAGACAGGTTACACCTTTGTGATATCTTGTAATCTTGTCTCTCACTTGCTTCTTCAACTCCATGTGTTAACTCTTCTCCCATTCCACTGAAATGCACCACAGGGAACTGAATACGGTAGTCCTTCATGGTTTAACCCATTCGAAGCCGATAAGGCAAGGTCTTGTGTGTTGCACAACGTAAAATATAACCATACACTTGTTTTACCAACCTGTGTAACTATTAGGTTTTATTCTACACCAAACCTTGTTCAACAACACTCTGTCTTGCAAAAAGACATTGGGATCATCTCACCCTACAACAAGCAGGTGCTTTTTAAAATCTTCTTTATAATGGATCATTATGGTATTCCTATATATAGGTAGAGAAAATCAGGATCCTGTTGGGTAAAGAGGGCCTCAGTGATGTGAGGGTTGGATCAGTAGAGGAGTTTCAAGGAAGAGAGAACTTGGTGATCATCATTTCCACTGTAAGTGTCTCCCTTGGTGGGTGAGCGATAGACATCCAATGGTCCTCCTTCCAGGTACGCTCCTCTAACGATCTGTTTGTTGATGACATGAGGAAACAAGTTGGGTTTGTCTCCAATCCAAAGAGATACAATGTAGCCATCAGCAGGGCCCAGGCATTGCTGATTGTGGTGGGGAATCCCCACCTCCTGGCACAGGCACTGAATAACACCCAAAGTGGTACCTTACCCGGTCAGGTCTGTGGACCGGCCCCTCCTCTTACAGTGCAGGCCTCTTGTTGGACCAGCCTGATTCAGTTTGCCAAGGACCATGGGTGCTACACTGGGTGTCCTTTGCTCACAGTGTAGCCATCTCCTGGCAACTACATTACTTACTGGGGCGAACAGTGAGATGCTATACGTGTATGTAAATCCTGTTCACTATTGCCCTTCCTTATTGTACAAATCATTTTAGGTGTATGAGACAATCATCACATTGATAGAGATATGTTTAATCAAATTAATCTCAACATGTACTAGGTAATACTAAGTCAAAAATTCTGTCTACTTATTCTGGCTTCCCCAAACTATTTTCTATTTCCTTATTTAGGCCAATCCAAACTGGACTTTACTTTCCTGTCCACCTCACCTGGAAAACAGGGCGGTGTATTTGTATTATGTATTATGTCCCTCCCTCCCTGCGATATACGTTTATGTGACCTTAAGGGGCACCGTGCGGATACATTCTGAAGCGATTGGTATAGTTTTCAAAACCGTTCGTTCCGACTACGATTTTTGGGACTGGGCACGTCGAACTGATTCGAGCAAATCGTGGAACCAGAGATAATATAGTAAGTAAATCAACTTACTGGTCAAACAGTATGTCGTTCGATTGCGACAAATAGATAAGCGATCCGTATATCTCCGTCCTTTGTTCCTCTACGTTTTCTTAATCAATCCTATATGGAACTATTAAGTGCCGGTCACTACAAGCTAGCCTGCTATTGTACTGAGTCCAACTGATAGTGATTATGTTCACTGATGCATTTGGCTTGAAACAAATCACATTTTTCAACATATGATCTAATCAAATTCAGTCTACTTATTCTAGCTTCCTGAGCCATTTCGTTATTTACCTGATTCAAATTAATGCCATGCATGATGCCGCAATTGCAATATGGTCTTGCGTTTATCAGAGATCAGTTGTGCTTTGAAATCCACATATAAATTTAAGTCAAAAAAAATTCTCCGGCTATATACTGTACACGTATGTGTATGAAATTCCATCCGAAGACCATCACGAGCCAGTGCACACGACGACTTTGTTTTCATCTTTTCAGTCCACGATTACACGCTGCGTGTGTAGGGACTTTCCTGCATTAAGATGGTTATACGCATAAGCGTCTACATGCATGATTTCGTTTGTCTGCATACCCCGATCAGTGGAGTGAACTTTGCATCCGGTTGTGGTCGCGTCACGAATGAGCTCCACCGGCGTCTGATAATAATCTCGCATTGCTACAACCCGACGGTGTGGTTGGATGAGCCAGACAAATTAACGTATACACTGCATGAACACCAGGACTCTGATACTCCCCCGGTACCAGTCGCGGTGGAATGAGAAGTGCACGCTAGTGGTATTTTCCTGCATGCACCGTCCACCGTGCAAGTCAAGCTACCACCACGAGACTAGCCAATGCTCCATACAGACAGCAAAAGCGACACGATATAGGATTAATTCCGTGAGAATCTGGACGATCTAGAGTTATTGTATGCTCCGCTATTATACATGTATATCGTAACGCCAATCTTAGAACTGATTATTTAGAGGCGTGCGTTGAGTGGGGTCAGTTATCCGCAGTACAGTTCGGATGCCTGCCCCCGTTATATTGCAGGTCTCCCCGGTCTCCTATGCAAGTGGTAGCGATTTGATTGGAGCTTAAAACAGATATATAAGGGGCCCCCTAGACTCGTACCCAGACCCAATGACGTAAGCATTACCGCAATATTATGCGATAATGCTTACGTCTTTCGGTCTGGTACGAGACCCCCCCCACCCCCTCTCCTCCTAGACGACGGAGCCCTGCCGTGCAATCCTGATTTGCTGCTGAGAATCCGATTCCGGCCTGCTGGCCGCAATAGCGGTGAGCCAAACGGTGATGTGCACACTCAGTCTCAGAGCAGGTGAGTTTGGGAACTGCACTGCGCGATCACGCAAAAGTTGCTGCATGTCTACGATATATGATGCCAATAATGGATGCAAAAGAAATCTGAGATTTCGAATCCGAAACAAGAGCTATAAGTACAGAGAAAAATATGAACGCCAGATAATTCAGTTTTGTGGCCCAGATCACGTGCGCATTTTCGTGCTATAATGTCGACGGCCAGCTTTTGAACTGGCTGTCAAATCACGACGGTCACGGGCGGCTAGTGCTGGCCGCGGCATCAGTAGTTTTGACCTAGCTCATATTTTCGAGCATTTAATTGACAACCCACCCCTAATGTATTTGGTGCACACGGAATTGTGGGTGGCTCAGTATCCAAGGTTATACGGAGGTACAATCGCACCCGAATTTATCACGTAAGTACACGTATCGCGACCGAATTACTGAAGTCTTTGCACCCTGACATCCGGTTTTGTTTAGTATAAAATCTGTCTTCTAAATGCATGTTTTCTGATATATACGCGTAAGTACAGACAAGTTCCTTTGGCATCCTTTACCGTCTCTTTTGTACAGAAGCTGAAATTCCATAAGTGAAAGCATTTAAGAGTTCTCAGTGGTAAGCGAATTTATGTACATGAAATGTTTTGTATCGTGCATGCAGACAGACGACCGTAAATCAAAACACGGGTGCACGTTGCACTCCGGCCTTTAGTAGCAAAAAGCCACAGGTCGTAATTAATCTACCTGCGTCGGTGCATAACATATGTACCAGTCTTGTTCTGTGCTTGCCGTGTTAGTACATATACATGCGATGTGTAAAGTGGATTGCAATAGCATATGTGTACCTGCGTATTACATATATGTTTGCGTCCTTGTATATTTTACACTCTCTCTAGCTGCTAATTTATTCCAACAGAATACAATGGAGTGAAATACGAACCGCTTTTAAACGTAACATTAACCTGATTATGCAATCCAAACGGGCACTACCCACTAGCATGACAAGAAACCAAACAACCGGCTACATTACAATGAACTATGCAATCAGATACAGGATATATGTATTCTTAACAGACGTAACAACAGCTCGTATAAGGAGATGCATGGGGCATGCATGTCTTGTGACAATTAACGGAGGTACACTTATACAAAGTCAAAGTGCTTTGCAACTATGCCCAGTAGTGACAGCTTGATAATTTTATACCTTTTATTCATACAGGAAAAGAACAGACATTGAACAAATGGAAAGCAGCGGAATGGATAATCTCTACGACATAGAGGTGGCATGGACCGCCCTAGGAATCATTCACATCTCAATCGTGGTCGTTCCGACCTTAGTGCTCGGAGTAACAATTCTCGTCCTGCTGCGCCGACTGGCCATGATATCCGGGGTCAATCCGATCATCGTCTTGTACTCCGCCGTCGCCGTAGTTTGCAATCTCGGCACCCTTAGTTACAGCCTGCTCGGTGATGTCAGTCTCATCACGGGCATTCCGATTCTCGGGAACTGCACGTCCTTTCCGGCCAGTTCACTTCAGTTCGTTGTTCGATTCTGCTTCGAGACCGTCCTAACACTGACCATTGCAGTCATCGCTATATTCCAGTTACTGATTTTGTACTACGGTCAAAGGGTTACGTCGAAGATGGCCATCATCGTGTTCTTTGTGGTCACTGCAATATCCCTACTGGTCGGTATGGTATTTCTAGGAAGCCCTTTGGTCGAGATAAGAGGGTCTCATTGCACAGTTTCCAATAGGGATTTGAATGCAATCGGCACTGCGATGTGGATCGTGATCGGGTATGGAATACCCCTCGTCCTAACAGTAGTCTTCTCTGCCCTTATCTGCTCCAAAGTGAAAAAGGATGTTTCGACGAGCCGCAACTCCATCGTATCCTCCGTCGTGGCGGTCAATATCATTAATATTTCCGTCTACGTCGTTTTCAGGTTGAGCTCCACCTTCATCTATTTTGTTTCTCTGGTTAATTTACAACAAGAGCAACTGCTACACGTACTCACCGTAGTCTCTCGCTACTTTAATGACATCACTTACCCTGCAGCACTGTTCTCCATTCTCATAGTGCACAAGGGACTGCGAGGGTTGGTCTTCAAACGGAGAATGTCAACGTATACTTGACACGAGCTTCCTGCCGCATGCATGGTTGAATTTTGGATGATCTTCGAATAATAGCTACATACTACCATGCCTCTGGGAAAAGCTGAGCTTATTACTGATATTGGATTGATCATTGTGTAATCCTCTCTTTTATAGTCGTTGAAATACGTACATATACGTATAACTATACTGTGCATTGTGACATGCAAGGTATACGTGTGTATTCTTTATACGAGAGTTTTATTGCACCCGAACTTGTTGCTACCGGCTTTTAATAATGAGCGGGAGCTCCAAAGAAGCAGTAGCGAAGGCCATGCAGTCACGAATATTTGTTTAGTCCCCTCTTAAGAATTATTCCTAGGAGGTTCAGTTGAAGAAATATTATACAGCCGATTCGTGGTACCTGTACGATGTATAAACTAATGATTTGGTCCACGCGCATGCTTATTTATGTCCTCTGTGAGGCAACCGTGCAGGAATATATAGTCCTTTCTATACTCATCGCCAAATGACTTCACATGTACATTTCGTAGTCAACTTGAAAGAATAATCATGACGTGAAAATTAAAATGCACTATACTCCAATACATGACGAGCCTATATTAGATGAAACTATAATCTTCAGCTGGCCCGCGGAATCACAGTATACCACTTTTTATTTGCATGGTTTCCAATATTGTGTTTTATCTTTGCATACTACCTGAAAACATGGAAGCACGACACTTTTACGAAGGTCTTATAGGTTTATCTTCGATTTCGCAACTACATGATTATTTGTTTGTCTGCATGATGTAGCCAAGCGGCCTTTGTGCCAGGATGGAGCTAGTAATGGCCCCCATGCATGCCTAAAAACTACCCAAAAAATCAGCACTGAGATTACAATGTGATTTCACATCGAGCCTCATGGGCACCGAAACTGTTGTATATACTTACTGTGTAGTCATTCACATGAATCAACCACGATCGTTCGTTATATAAAATCTCTCTGTACTGACATGTATATGCGATCGTTTCCGCTAAAACGCTATTGCCGGAAATTTCCAATACACGCAATAGAAATTTAACGCTTACGTTGAAATGTATGGCTAATTGAAAATCCAGCGCCTTACAACTTCATGAAAGATACTCCGATTCTCAGTGCGTAAGAAGCAAAAAAAAAAAAAAAAAAAAAAAAAAAAAAAAAGACATCTTGAAAAAACATGCATGCGTTAGGTCCCTTTTCGCGGATACGATCCCATATATTAAATTATTTTCTGTACTGACATGTATATTCTTCATGCACCCTAATGATCGTTGCCATACAGGCTACAGCGACCGATATTAATAATACACACATGTTGTATAGCATAAAACACTGCATGCATGCAGCAGAAATATTTTCGTCGTGTATACTATAAGCATGCAATTAACAAACGTTCTAACTTATGAGTTCAAAAACGTAGACACGGGTCGTATTTATTACATCAAAATGCAGCATGCGGACTGAGATCTTCTTCCGTCAATCGACGTTGACATTCTTCTATTAGTTGATCCAGATTTGAGATTTCTTCATCTTGGTGTCTCTCCAATGCAAGTATAATCTCTTGAAGTCCTTTAGCTAACTCTGAACTAGTATCATCTTGAACAGCTTTATACAATTGATACAAATCAATCGTTACAGAAAGCACCACAAAAGAATGCATGATCGTACGGCTTGCCAGAGTAGAGCTAGGTGGCAGACACTGAATTTGAGTATTTAAATACCTCACGTCCCAGTAAATTAAGTTGCCTCACATTCTCGAATTTGCTTACAGCAGACACCGTTGCAGTTGCGGCGCATGACGCTGCCGTTGCACCAGCTGCCATGTGTGACACGATGTCTTCACTCGACTTTTTAAGCCTTTCACTTATTTGCCTATCCCTTTCCAGCACTTCATTGATCTCTTTAGTTGTGTCCTCTTCAAAAGATTTAGTCTGACAGCTTGAATAATATCTGTAGGCACCAGCTGCTACAGCAAGCGGAATACCGACGAAAGGAGCGGCAAATCCAACTACCGCACCTGTTACACCCAGTGCGCTTGCTGCGATAGTCGTTTCTGATTGTTCAGATGACGATTGTCGATAGTGGTTTTCATACTTTTGAGTCGCGACAATGTTTCTTTGCGCAAACCAATAAATTCGATTTTTTCGGCCTTGGCGCGATCCATTTCCATCTGCAAGTGGTTCATTTCCGTACCTGTATCGACGCGGCACGTGAATAAATGCACTGATGCACTGCGCTTTACACAGCCTCAATGGATATATATGCATAAGGATGCTGCGTGTGTACATATGTGTAGGGAGGGAGTGGAGGGGGGTGAGGGAGGATTCAGGCTACATGTACGCATGTAACATATGCATGCACATGTACGGTATGATTGGATCCGAACCTCTTGCTGCGTCAGTATTGAAATCTCGAAAAAGTATAATGCATGTGAAAGGGCTCCCTGCATCGATAGCCTTATAACTTCTTTACGTGTAACATACACTTACCGCGTGCAACTACTTTACGAGGCTCTATATATGCTTGCATGTGCCGGGGAATTATATAGACATTAATGTGCACGTGCTTGTTTCCTTACGCGTGTTTGCTCGTTACTTAATATCATCGATGACTCCATCAGTATTAAATAACGAACTAACACGAAAATGTGCTAATTTTATGCGGGGATACGTCTAGATCGTAAAGCGGATGCTTAACCGCGGAGGGACCCTCCCCTTTTACGCGCGCTTTACATGTAGTTGGCCATGAATATAATGCCACCTTCGCAAAAAACAACCGCTGCATGTGTCTAGAGTACCGTTTCCGGGATTAATTTACGCAGCGTTAAAGTACCGGTATTGGTACGGAAGGCGTCTAACGACAAGGTACAGGCAAGGGTATGCGGAGGACGTACGCAGGGCCGAACCACCAAAAACGCACCATATCTGGGCACTTACAAATAAGCTTGATTAATGCCGAGAGTTTAGTTAAACAAAAATAGGCCCGCATTAATCGGTTAATCAGTTGTTCAAGTAAAATACATTCAATCATGTAGCGAGCCGCAGTTCTTAATCCTTTTCTTGACAATCTGTTATAATACAGTTCTTATTCAGTGCTACCAACTGGATACATTGGGGTTTTTAAAAATCTGTACACACAGATCAGTTTGCATTTATGCTCCTAAGTACACAAAACAAGCACCCTTAATATTTTGGTACTGCACTGGCCGCAAAGCTAACGCGCTTCGCGCGGAACGAGGCGCATCCCGCCCCTTGCTGAACCACCCTTTATGCGTACACCCCTGTTTCCCCTATTTAAAATGGCGTACGAAATTGTGTGGACATAAGAAGTTATTAAGACAGTTCATGTATTAAGTTCTGCCAACAATATGACATCAATATGTACTGCTATAACTGTAGCATGTGCAATCGATCACAGATCTGTCAGTGCTATAGCTCGTTTAAAGATTGGGGTGTAAAATCAGGCATACAACAAAATGTATGTTAACATCAATGCAACCTACAAGCCGCTACAACTTGGCTTGCTGCTGTATTTAATGCATTGTGAGGATTCAAATGGTCAGATTGAGATTGCTGCTGCTTCAGAGCCTCTTAAATGACAGTGAATGCTAACAGCATCACATGGAGATTGAGATCTTCAATGCCAATTGGGTGGAGATAAGTATGATCATGGCTGACAAGGGTATTAGGGAGCGAGACATCATCAAGCAATGCTTACCTAACACGTGCATTGTAATCTGCTTATTGCGTACACCGCATACTATACTACTAATAATAATCATCATAATGGAACAGTTTACGATAAAAATTTTCCCTCGAATATATACAATAATGGAACGTTCTACGAGATTTTGACCCTTGTGGATTTATGTTTATAAAATTGCTATAACTTACGAAGTTTATCGCTATCGACTTACTGTTTTCAGCACTTCGTCTTACACCATTTCTCTGTGTTTAACTGTAGTTTGGCACCTTGCACAATCATAGTGCCGACGTTACGAGGTCCGATACCCCATCAGGTTTTAAGCCTCTACATCTTTAGGTAGGAGTTTTCAAATCGTTTCAAATTAGGTGTGTACGCAGAGGCTATTGATTCGTTCTGTTCTTTAATTTCCATTAAGGAGATACAGCTGTGCGAAGTTAATGTACATTTCCCGCTCGATTCGCGCCGATAATGTCCCCATACATTGAAGTGGACGCGGTTTGCCAAAATGATTGGCGCAAAACGACCGTGAAAATGTGCACTAACTTCGCACAGCGGTATCTCTGTAACGGATAAGTAAAAAAACAACTAACAGAAGGATCAATAGCAACAGGACCCCTCTACTTAAACACCTAATTTGAAGCGATTTGAACACTCCTATCTATAAAGATGTAGAGGTTTGTAACCTGACGGGGTATCGGACCTCGTAACGTCGGCACTATAATTGTTCACGGTACCAAATACATTTTCACATAGGAAACGGTGTAGGGCGAAGTGTTGAAAATAAGGAGTCGATAGCGTTAACCGTTGGTAAGTATAGCAATTTGAGTTTTATGTTACAAACATAAATCCACAAGGGTATACCACTGGCAGTGGAGAGCTATAGGTCCTGGGGACCAGAGCCTTCTCACAAATGGCTACTCGGTTAGCCATTCGTGGTAATACCCCCAAGTCCAAGGCAGAGCTATATGGCCGCCTCAGCTTGTTATTGGTTAGAGCTAACGCTCGATCAATCCTGGTCAGCTCCTATCCCCAAACACCCCAATAAGAAACGAACTGTTCACGTAGTTGTCTGTGTGCGATTTGTGTTTTTTTTTTTTTTTCAACTTGTTTATGTGAGTGTACATGTATATATTATTGTGCAAGGGTCAAAATCTCGTTCCTGGGATCGAAAAACGAACCAACACATGTTCTAGATTTCCAAATGTTTGATAAACTCTAGAAGTCTGAAATGGCCTCTAAACATTGCTTCTTATGCACTGAGAATCGGAGTATTCGTCATGGAGTTGTAAGCACTGAATTTTTAATCAGCCATGCATACGGGGAAAATTACTCGTAAACTGTCCAGTGCAATATACACTGAAGAGGCAAGTAATAGTATGCAAATAATACACATGCACACTGCCTATTTAAAAGGGATACAATTTACAAAAACGGGATAGATCAACAGTTTTGAGACGAGACTTAAAGGTGACAAGATTGAGGGCAGCTACGACATGTTCAGGCAAGGTGTTCCAAATGGGTACGACGAGACAAGTAAAGAAGTGTAGTCGAAAATCATGGTGAGGTATAGAATGGTCTGTAGCTTGCAAGAGTTTCCTCGGGTGGAACGTATAACTAGTGACAAAATAGGTATCACATCTAGGCGATCATCAATGTGCCTTTGAACTCGAGCAGAAAACAGCATATGCATCATCGGAAGCCGAGCGGTATGAAACATTATACGTGCATGGAGGATGGACTAGATCAAATTAAGTAATAAACAATAGTCCACATTGATAATATAATACTTGCTTGCATTGTGTGCACCAGCTGCTAGCGTTATCCACTGGTCGCTCCACTTTCGTATTAGCTTTTGTCACCAGTGTTTGTAGAAGATACAGGGTGAGTCACAATGTTGGCAACGGCTTTGTACACTACTAACTCCAGTTTCAAAATTAGTTAGTTCCCTCATAGGTTGACTGTTTAAATACTGTGTAGTTAAATAATGTTTATTTATTAAAATCAAGTGAAGTCAAGTTCACATATGACTTAATAACAGTCAATTAATAGTATAACTGCACAATCAAATGCATTGTGTTAAAATAACAGGGGTCCAATTGAACAGATTATCAATAGTTAGTTAATAAATTCAAACAACCTAATCAAGACGTGCATATTTGTATAATTTGAAAAACTAGATTACTAAAAGCATTGATGTTACCTAAAAGGGATAATATTAAAGATAAGTAATCCTAGTAATTTCAGTTTGAATAAGTATTCTATTGTATCAATGATTTAGTTAATAATTAGACTGCGTAGCTTATTATATTGAACATTCATGAAGTCCAATAATCTATTTTAATACTAAATTATAACTACATAAAGTGGTAGCCAAAATTGTGTCTCATCTGTAAAAGGTTTGTATTCAGTTATGTTGTTAGGTTGCAAGGTAAAGGAAGTAATGTTCGCTGTTATGGAACTGTTGAGCAACCTTGAAAACACTATGTGTGATTTAACAACTATTGAGATTTACACTGATGTACTTCAATATACATAATCATTTCTAAAGCTGTGCCTGGGCATTTATCATTGGAGATGCTGCTTCTCTAATAATATCTGTAGAGGAAGAATTTGATGACATGCTGGAAGATGTCAGTACAGCGATGGTGGTACCCGGCAGTAGTGGTGAGCTGCACAACGAGAGATGATTGAGATACGAACAGTGGGTGCCTGAGGCTGAGGGGTAATAATACCATTGACAGTTTGATATTTTCATGGCCTAGAGGAAATAAAATCATTGAAGCTTTTGATTTTTTGTGGTCTGGTAAGTAATACGTGTAGTACCATTGGTAGGTTAACATTAATTTTATGCCCTTTGAATCTACGACTTCATTGCAGTAGTGCATGGATGAGAATGTGGATATTGCTTGGTACACCACTACTTCTCCACTGATGCTTGGCGATTGGTGACGGACATGGTGAAACGCAAATCAGAGAATATGAACTGGGCTTGCAAAGATCTCCCCACACAGAGCAATGTATGGTGGTTTCATTTTAAGTGTGCAGGGATAAATAGGCAACCGAAGGCTAAAAACTGGTTCTGTCGATCTTGTTTTACAGCGTTATAGTAATGGAAAGTGTGCGCGTACATGCATGCACTTATGCCGTGATTGTCATTAGTGGCCTAAACTTTTCTGCGAGTTGCTATAGAATTAGGAGTTCTTATGCTTGTATTCTTTGAGCTCCTTCTCAGGTGAGTCGAAGCTTTCAAAAAGCTCTCCTACAGTAAAGGCTATCTCATCTGTCGCTCTTTCGTACGCTATAAGCAGGAGAGACACGTCCGTGTTAGACACCTTCTGTACCCGTTTAACGTTATCCTGGAACCGGTGCTCGTAGACACAGCGGGAAAAAAAAACCACTGGGGTAATTTGCCAAAAACTACCGTCAGACTCACATCTCCAATTGCGCGCGCGCGCCCACACGCACACGCACAGGCACACGCACACGCACAGGCACACGCACAGGCACACGCACACGCACAGGCACAGGCACAGGCACACGCACACGCACAGGCACAGGCACAGGCACAGGCACAGGCACACGCACACGCACACGCACACGCACACGCACACGCACACGCACACGCACAGCACACGCACACGCACACGCACACGCACACGCACACGCACACGCACACGCACACGCACACGCACACGCACACGCACACGCACACGCACACGCACACGCACACAACAATTTCCGATTTGGGATAAGAAGGGGGAGGGGGGGCCCTGGGAGATTCCCTATACGTATTACATAATCTATAAGCTGCATGATACATTATGTACATTAACTTACGATTCAATCGTCTGTTCCTCCTCCTTCGCCCATGTCCTGTATGACATAACATACATGAAGAAAGGACACCAGACAGAGGCCCCCCCCCCCCCCCGCCCCTCCCCCTCGC
>JABACO010000697.1:0-23804 GCA_013339895.1 Ephydatia muelleri | reverse complement strand
CACACTGATGGCAAAGGCAAAAATGACTAAGGCAGGCATCAAAGGCTTCCAATTTAAGGGATTGCGGGGCCTAACTCCATCAGACGTCCTGAATATTTTGCAAATGGTGGAGAAAGGGGAATTAAAACTGAATGAAGTGAATGGATACTCCCATGACTTAAAGGTTCTGGAGAAAATAAAGAAAGCTTTATTCAGAGAGTGGGAGCAAAAGATTGGGGTGATGCCAAGGAAAGATTTAAAGAATTTACAAGTGAAAAAAATTTATCTGCCCTCTTCGGAAAGAAATTCAATCCTGAAGCTGCTTCATTCATTGATTACTGCAGTCGTGCAGCAAAGTACGCAAGTTTTTCAATGATCAATGGTACATTGCTAACATTTTTGTTCATAGACACAACTGTCAGACAGAAAGAACAGAAGCGAATGCAAATGCTGCATTCATCTGGTCCAAAGAGAGGGGGAATATGGCGGCATTTTACACTACAGAAATGACATCACTATCTGTCGAAGATACATCCAAGTTGCCTCAGTTCGATGGATTTGCACTATCCTTTATTACATTGGATGGTCCAAATTGTACTGTGAGTTATGCTACAATTTTTGCTTCCTACTCATGGTTTCGAATTTCCATTAGGTTACTGATATAGTAAGGGCACTTCGTCAGCATAACACAGCAATGAACAGATATGCGTACACAATCGTTTGATTCCAACCTGTTGACTGCATACATCGCATCAGTGAAGAGTTAAAAGAAATGCAGCTAACAGTCCAGGTGGCATATTGTTCAAAATCAGTGAATTCAAAAGGTAAATGAACACTATCACTATGGTTGTAGAATAACATTTAATATCCCACAGGAGCATTCTTTGATACCACAGTTGTTCCTTTTGTGCTCGCTTTTTCTGGAGATAGTGCTTCCCAAACAGAAAGTGTTCACTTCCCTCCAGAACAAAGTGATTTCTTCCAAGGGACATTGGATGATGTCTATAAGTCACTATTGTTGGGCTTGAGTAATGAGAACAATTTTGTGCTAAGCACAATGCCAGCAATAGGTAAGTACATGATTTGAATATATCTAGCTGTACAGCCCAGTGGTGCCTAAGTTGTCAATAGCTGTCAAAAGACTTTCAAGAAGCAATAAAATTATGAATGTAAATATCCCAGCATATGGTATGTGAAAAGTATTTGAGATCTTTTACATTGCTGTGCTTCATATGAATGTGAATGATTTTATAGGTGCAAACAAAAGAATGTAATGAAATATCAAGTTCACATATTGTAGAGACATGCAGTGCATTCCTAAGATATGTAACTTTAAAAATATCTCATTAATTTAATCAATTAATACACTGTAAGACTTCAAAAAGCCTTTTCTAACAGAGCATAATGTCCACTCTTCAAAACTAGAAATACACAATTTTTGAAATTTCAAACATCTCTGTGGACTCTTAAGTTTCAAACATCTAAATTTGAAATGTCAAGCAGTGACTTCAGTCCGTGTACCTTTAGAGCACTCCACGTCCCAATCAGTCAAAATCATTGGAATATGATTTTATATCACGAAATTGATGCAAACCTCTAATTACTGCACCGCAAGTTTAGTCGTTTGGAATATACGTCACCGCGCATATAAATATCTAAACTTCTAAACTTCAAATGGCCGAATGCTCAAACTTGTTTGGAATTTTACTACCCTTGTACGATTCGGACTAAATTCTATCCCCTCATTCCCAGTTGCCTTATTTATAATTTTACTTGGTTTCGCTTTAAAAATCTAAACTTTTAAACTCCCGATACTCAACGGTTCAAATATTTAAATGTAGGTTTTTAGTTGTAACTCGCTTATATATTCATCGTCCAAAGCCTCGGTTAGTGACTTTGAAAATTTTCATGACTTTTGGTGCAAAAATCAAACTTGGTCAGGTTCAATCCCGAGATGTCAAATCTGTTTATGCATTTGGTTTATCTATATCCTCCGTCTGTTCCGGTTCCAGGAACCCACGCCGATGAAGTTAATTGGCTGAAGCTTTGTGAGAATAAAAAAGAAGTACGACAAACCCGAGCTAAAACGGTTACGTGTCGGATATACGCGGGCTTCAAATTAGTGCCAGTGTCATCGTAGCATTTTGTTGGTGAAGGCACACACTGATGGCTGCTATGCGCATATGCATCCCTGTCACAGTTGTCTAAACAATCTATGGTTTTTCCAGCAAACATGACAAGGAATGTGGGTGTGTGTATCTGTGTGTACATGTACACGTACAGGTTTGCATTTGCAAATGCAGCCAGCATTACGGTATGTAATGTGTGTGTGCGTGCATATGTGTGTGTGTGTGTGTGTGTGTGTGTGTGTGTGTGTGTGTGTGTGTGTGTGTGTGTGTGTGTGTGTGTGTGTGTGTGTGTGTGTGTGGACTATGTGTGTGCAAGGGGTTCATGTATTAATTTGTGGGTGTATTTGATTGGCTTACCTTTGGACTGTGGCCACACCCTCTTACATATTATGCTATCAGCTTGCTTTTTAAAAAATTCTTCCTTATACCATTAGTGCCTCCATCTCTGGCCCCTCCTCCTCATAAATGAAGACATCAATAGAAGTTAGCTGCAGTGTTCCATGATGACCACACCCACCGTGCCCTCAATAATACTGTGGTTTGAGGAAATCTAATCTGGCCATGGTATAGCACTCGACATACGCGCCAATGCCTCTGTAAGGCAATTTCATTGGCTTACAGACTAAAATTTCAAGCAAATGGATGCTTAATGCAGCTCATCCAGGATGGATGGGTTGTTGGTATCTGATGGATAAACAACCTTGCTTGTATAGTACCTGCATTAGACCTTTAGCAGTAGTCAACTAGCTGCCACAACCCCCTGCAATTGTTGCATGTGAAAATCCATTCCATTTGATGTATACTATATCTACCTTCCAGGGATTGTTCCAGTTGTAGCCATTACCACTTGTCTTTGACATGCTTTTGGGCTTAGACTACTAACCTAGATCTCATCACCCTCTTGTTCCCCGCGACCACAAATACCTAAATAGCAAACCTAATTTCCTACACCAGCCATGCCAGAGATTATAGTAGGGGATTGGAAGCTGATCATGCACGTTCGCTATACCTATGCACAGAACATCCGAGGTAGTATTAATATTAATCACACACCTCTGAATTTATGGATTTTGGTGAAGGACCATTGGATTTGGAGTTGTCTCTCTTACAAAGTAAGCCAAAAAGTTTACTGTAACTTGATCAAACAAATAAATGTAGCTCTATGAATATGATTTGACAATGCAGTCTTTTTATGTTAGCCAAATTCATATCCGCTATTTTTTTTTTTGCTTCAAACTAGTGAAGGATGGATATTTTTTTCCCTGGATAACTGCTCGTTACCTGTTAAAGCTTTAGTTTCTTTTTTGTGCTTTTAAATTTGGTTGCATTGTGCATTAATAACTTTTAAAGAGTGAGCCTTGCCGATGTTTTGCTGCAAAGATCCTGAAACATGATTTGGTACACAGGACACGCTTGAAGTTGTGTTGTGTGGTTACTATAATGCAGCTTGAAACTGACACCAATATTTTAGTACGGTCAAAACCCATGCATATGCCAATTACATTTTGGGTCACGTTCATGGTTGAAATTAATTTTGTTTTCGGGGCATGGGTGGATCAAAATTTAGGCTAGGAAGAATTCCACAGTACACAGACCAGCTAAAGTGAAAGCCTATGACTGTTACAGTGTGCTTGAAAAGCTTTCTGCTGCACTTGTGGTGTTCAGGGCAGATAGTGCACATGAGATGACAGTGTGTACCATTGCGTCCATCTATACATTCATAAAAAAAATATGTCACTGTTACTTGTAATCTTGGACACAAGCAGCTACTTCCACTTCAAATCCAGATCGAGGTTCTGAGGGAGACCACTGGCCCCTCCCACTGTGATGTTCATGTTTTGTTCACAGGTGGGACACTTGAACACATTGTTGGGAACCACTTTTCTCTATCGCAGAATGTATACATTACTGACAGAAGGAGTGCCAGTCATACATGTAGTAGAGTTCTTGGATGACTGTGGTAACAACGTGGTATCTCCCCACTCATTTACCTGCTATGGGATTCATTTGTCTCCGTGGCTAAGCACATGGAAGTTCTGCTGAACTATAAAATATCGTGCTCAGACACCATTACATCTCACATGGGTCTGGGTACAAAACATGATAGTTTATAAGTACTGGTACAGCACAAAGCAGTGCATAAAAAAAAGAACAACTGCTATTAGCTCCATAACTGGGGGGGTGGGAGGGCTTGTGTATGGTGTCAATACATGGCTCCTTGCATCCAAATACCCAGGCAGAACACTGGGACCCCACGACTTGGTGTACATCATATGCAATTATGCGTAGTTATATGTGACACATTTGATTCTCTGTTTTTCTTGTTGTTATCAAAAAACAGACCTGAATAGCAGGATATGTTCAGAGTCATTATTAAAAGGATCACTGAGCATAGCATTATGTGAGCAGGGTGTACTGTACATTGGGAGGGAGGAGAGTGTGGTGTGGTAGGGGAAACACACAACACAGAGCTGTAGATAATCTATTCACTGGTTTGGATCGTAGTGTGATCTTTGTGCTGGTTATCCAAACATTAATTCAGTTTGTTTCGGCCATTTTCAGCCTCTGTTTCCAGAATGGTCTATGTCATGGGTACCAATCACAAGATGATGAAATGGAAAATAATCATCACACCTATTAAACCTTTGGTCTTACTAAACTACAATGAGGCACATTAACCAAACAACAAATAAAAAGTTCAGTTATTGTTCTTTTGATATTTACATGACGATCTGATGTCGACATAATATCTTCCTAGGTTTGTGTAGTATGACGTCTTTCTTTCTCCGTCATTTTGAATTGCACTTGTGGAGAGGGTCTGGGGTTGAATTTCAACCATGCAACTATCCAACGAAAGCAGGTCTGATTGATATGAATAAAGAAGGAAGCTTGGACAAGGCGGTACACTGTTTATCCTAGTTTGAAATAAATGTTGGAGCAATGATCATAGCAATATTCATCATTCCATGCGAGCTGTTTGCTAACCATGCATATCCTTATGACTTGGTGTCAGGGGACAGACACAATGTATGCATAAAGGACCAGTCTATGACACTACAGTGTACACGTTGCTACATGTACCCTACATGCATGTGCAGTGTAGACATGTCTCGTGGTCTCATGAGCTGTTCAATGGATAGATCAAAAATGCATGTGCAGAGAAGGCATTCAGTGAGAGAAAATGTGTGTAACCATCATTATTAGAGAGCACTACTGTATTTTGTTTCCACATGAGTCACGTGTCTGTGCACATGTGCGAGGCTGTGTGTGCGTCTGTATATCCTGTGTGTGTGTCTGTGTGCATGTGTGTATCTGTGTGTACACGTGTGTCTGTGTGCATATGTGTATCTGTTAGTGTGTCTGTGTGCATGTGTGTATCTGTTAGTGTGTCTGTGTGCATGTGTGTATCTGTTAGTGTGTCTGTGTGTATTGTGGGTATCTATGAGTGTCTGTTGTGTCTGTGCATGTGTATTTATATATATTTTGTGTGTGTTGAGTCTGTTGTGCAAGTCTGTGTGTGAGTCTGTGTGCAAGTCTGTGTGTCTGTGTGTTTTGTGTGTATGTATGTTGTGTGTCTGTGGGTATGTCTGTAGTTCGTGTGTGTGGTGCTTGTGTGTGTCTGTGTGTGTCTGTGCATCTGTGGTGGTGTGTCTGTCGTGTGTGTAATCTGTGTATGTCGTGTGTGTGTATCTGTGTATGTCGTGTGTGTATCTGTGTGTGCCTGTGCCTGTGCATCTGTGCTGTCGTGTGTGTATCTGTGTGTGTGCATGTGTGTGTCTGTGTATTTCATGAGTGTCTATATATTTCATGTGTGTATCTGTGTGTGCTTGTGTGTCCATGTGTGTGTGTGTCTGTGTGTATGTCGGTGTGCATGTCTGTTGTGTGTGTCTATCTGTCGCGTGTGTATGTTCCTGTGTGTGTCTGTGCATGTGTGTGTTTTGTGTGACTGTCTCGTGTGTGTCTGTGTATTATGTGTGTGCCTGTGTATGCATGTGTGTCTGTGCATGACTGTGTGTGTATGTGTGTGTGCCTGTGTGTGCTTGTGTGTATTTCATGCATGTGTGTGTGCATGTGTGTCTGTGTGTGCTAGTGTGTATTTCCATGTGTCTGTGTGCGTGTGTGTGTGTTTGTCATATGTATGTGTCGTGTGTTTTGTGTGAGCTGAAAGTTGTGTGAGACCGAAATCATTGCAATCGTAGCCAGTGAGCGTGGCAGATACAAGACGATGATTTTAGCAAGATGATGGCAAATAGGAAAGCTTTATTACAAGACTAGAGGATGATGCGAGTGCGTAGCAAATAGCCTTACGCGTGCCGTTTTGAATATTGCCGGCGACGTCGGAGGCGCAAGATTACTGCAACCATTCACTCGGATCCGTAAATTTGGTACGATCGTCTGGCAAACTGAGCAGTCTTCTTCTTCTTTTAATTTTCCCCTCAAAAACTCACTGCCTGAGTGAGACAAAAAACAGTTGCGAACGGCTAGCTTAGTTTAAGGCGGAGAAATAGGCGGAACAAAGAAGTTATCAAAATTTATTGTGGATTGGGAGAATGGAACACGACAATAATGGTGCAATCGAGCGGGAAATGTGCATTAAACTTGGCACAGCTGTATCTCCGTGACGGATAGAGTATAAATTACCGAACTGAACACATAAATAGCAACAGGACCCCTGTACTGAATTCGAAGCGATTTGAAACTCTCCTAGCTGAAGATGTGGCGGTTTTTGAACCCTATGGGGTATCGGACCTCGTAGCATCAGCAAGGAACTGGTGCAAAGTCCCATAATACGTTTCCTGTAGTGAACTGGTGTAGTATGACGTGTTGAAAACAGGAAGTCGATAGCGCTAACCGTTGGGATGTTATCGCGATTCAAATGCGATGCATTTTTATAACATTTTATAATATATCCGAGGGGCGGAAACTGTCCCATGTATATATATCTATCCACAAGAGTCAAACTTGAATCTCGTGCAACATTCCATATACATTAAATCTGAAATATATACACCAAAATCAGTCAAGTGATGGCATTTGTTGTATATTGCACTTATGCAAAGCCTTTTTCTATAAATTTACAGAGTGAGACATGCAGTGTATACATCTAATGAATGAGACCAGACTTGAATGCTGTTAAATTTTTGACAGCAAGTTTCAAATAGAAAATGCAAATTGTGACATTTATGTTACAATGTTCACCTGTTCTTAAAAGCTTTCTTGCTTAGTAAACAAATGGAGGCAGAAAACATGTACAGCTACTCATGCAGGAATTCCCACATCAGATGTGAGACTAGGTGCTGATTCCAAGAACTATTATGCTGTCATCATTGCTCCAACATTTATTTCAAACTAGGATAAAACAGTGTACAGCCTTGTCCAAGCTTCCTTCTTTATCATATCAATCAGACCTGCTTTCGTTGGATAGTTGCATGTTGAAATTCAACCCAGATCCTCTCCACAAGTGCAATTCAAAATGACGGAGAAAGAAAGACGTCATACTACACAACCTAGGAAGATATTATGTCGACATCAGATCGTCATGTAAATATCAAAAGAACAATAACTGAACTTTTTATTTGTTGTTTGGTTAATGTGCCTCATTGTATGTTTAGTAAGACCAAAGGTTTAATAGGTGTGAGATTATTTTCCATTTCATCATCTTGTGATTGTACCCATGACATAGACCATTCTGGAACAGAGGCTGAAAATGGCCGAAACCAAACTGAATTAATGTTTGGATAACCAGCAAAAGATCACACTACAGATCCAACCCAGTGAATAGATTATCTACAGCTCTGTGTTGTGTGTTTCCCCTACCACACCACACTCTCCTCCCTCCCAACTGTACAGTACACCTGCTCACATAATGCTATGCTCATTGATCTTTAATAATGACTCTGAACATATCCCTGCTATTCAGGTCTGTTTTGATAACAACAAGAAAAAAGAGAATCAAATGTGTCACATATAACTACGCATAATTGCATATGATGTACACCAAGTCTGTGGGGTCCCAGTGTTCTGCCTTGGGTATTTGGATGCAAGGAGCCATGTATTGACACCATACACAAGCCCTCCCACCCCCCCCAGTTATGGAGCTAATAGCAGTTGTTTTTTTTTTTATGCACTGCTTTGTGCTGTACCAGTAATTATAACTATCATGTTTTGTACCCAGACCCATGTGAGATGTAATGGTGTCTGAGCACGATATTTATAGTTCAGCAGAAATTCCATGTGCTTAGCCACGGAGACAAATGAATCCCATAGCAGGTAAATGAGTGGGGAGATACCACGTTGTTACCACAGTCATCCAAGAACTCTACTACATGTATGACTGGCACTCCTTCTGTCAGTAATGTATACATTCTGCGATAGAGAAAAGTGGTTCCCAACAAGTGTTCAAGTGTCCCACCTGTGAACAAAACATGAACATCACAGTGGGAGGGGCCAGTGGTCTCCCTCAGAACCTCGATCTTGGATTTGAAGTGGAAGTAGCTGCTTGTGTCCAAGATTACAAGTAACAGTGACATATTTTTTTATGAATGTATAGATGGACGCAATGGTACACACTGTCATCTTCATGTGCACTATCTGCCCTGAACACCACAAGTGCAGCAGAAAGCTTTTCAAGCACACTGTAACAGTCATAGGCTTTCACTTTAGCTGGTCTGTGTACTGTGGGAATTCTTCCTAGCCTAAATTTTGATCCACCCATGCCCGAAAACAAAATTAATTTCAAACCATGAACGTGACCCAAAATGTATATTGGCATATGCATGGGTTTTGACCGTACTAAAATATTGGTGTCAGTTTCAAGCTGCATTATAGTAACCACACAACACAACTTCAAGCTGTGTCCTGTGTACCAAATCATGTTTCAGGATCTTGCAGCAAAACATCGGCAAGGATCACTCTTAAAAGTTATTAATGCACAATGCAACAAATTTAAAGCACAAAAAAGAAACTAAAGCTTTAACAGGTAACGAGCAGTTATCCAGGGAAAAAAAATATCCATCCTTTCACTAGTTTGAAGCAAAAAAAAAAATAGCGGATATGAATTTGGCTAACATAAAAAGACTGCATTGTCAAATCATATTCATAGAGCTACATTTATTTGTTGATCAAGTTACAGTAAACTTTTTGGCTTACTTTGTAAGAGAGACAACTCCAAATCCAATGGTCCTTCACCAAAATCCATAAATTCAGAGGTGTGATTAATATTAATACTACCTCGGATGTTCTGTGCATAGGTATAGCGAACGTGCATGATCAGCTTCCAATCCCCTACTATAATCTCTGGCATGGCTGTGTAGGAAATTAGGTTTGATATTTAGGTATTTGTGGTCGCGGGAACAAGAGGTGATGAGATCTAGGTTAGTAGTCTAAGCCCAAAAGCATGTCAAAGACAAGTGGTAATGGCTACAACTGAACAATCCCTGGAAGGTAGATATAGTATACATCAAATGGAATGGATTTTCACATGCAACAATTGCAGGGGGTGTGGCAGCTAGTTGACTACTGCTAAAGGTCTAATGCAGGTACTATACAAGCAAGGTTGTTTATCCATCAGATACCAACAACCCATCCATCCTGGATGAGCTGCATTAAGCATCCATTTGCTTGAATTTAGTCTGTAAGCCAATGAAATTGCCTTACAGAGCATTGGCGCGTATGTCGAGTGCTATACCATGGCCAGATTAGATTTCCTCAAACCACAGTATTATTGAGGGCACGGTGGGTGTGGTCATCATGGAACACTGCAGCTAACTTCTATTGATGTCTTCATTTATGAGGAGGAGGGGCCAGAGATGGAGGCACTAATGGTATAAGGAAGAATTTTTTAAAAAGCAAGCTGATAGCATAATATGTAAGAGGGTGTGGCCACAGTCCAAAGGTAAGCCAATCAAATACACCCACAAATTAATACATGAACCCCTTGCAACACACATAGTCCACACACACACACACACACACACACACACACACACACACACACACACACACACACACACACACCACACACACACACACACACACACACACACACACATACGCACGCACACACACATTACATACCGTAATGCTGGCTGCATTTGCAAATGCAAACCTGTACGTGTACATGTACACACAGATACACACACCCACACATTCCTTGTCATGTTTGCTGGAAAAACCATAGATTGTTTAGACAACTGTGACAGGGATGCATATGCGCATAGCAGCCATCAGTGTGTGCCTTCACCAACAAAATGCTACGATGACACTGGCACTAATTTTGAAGCCCGCGTATATCCGACACGTAACCGTTTAGCTCGGGTTTGCGTACTTCTTTTTATTCTCACAAAGCTTCAGCCCAATTAACTTCAGCGGCGTGGGTTCCTGGAACCGGACAGACGAGGATATAGATAAACCAAATGCATAAACAGATTTGACATCTTCGGGATTGAAACCTGACCAAGTTTGATTTTTGCACCAAAAGTCATGAAAATTTTCAAAGTCACTAACCGAGGCTTGGACGATGAATATATAAGCGAGTTACAACTAAAAACCTAAATTTCTAAATATTTGAACCGTTGAGTATCGGGAGTTTAAAAGTTTAGATTTTAAAGCGAAAACCAAGTAAAATTATAAATAAGGCAATTGGGAATGAGGGGATAGAATTTAGTCCGAATCGTACAAGGTAGTAAAATTCCAAACAAGTTTGAGCATTCGGCCATTTGAAGTTTAGAAGTTTAGATATTTATATGCGCGGTGACGTATATTCCAAACGACTAAACTTGCGGTGCAGTAATTAGAGGTTTGCATCAATTTCGTGATATAAAATCATATTCCAATGATTTTGACTGATTGGGACGTGGAGTGCTCTAAGGTACACGGACCGACTTCAGTACTCTCAAATTTTACATTCCAAAGTTTGAAATTTCAAAAAATAAATTACGTTCAATATATTAAATTTTACACAGAGAATCATGATAGATTCCAAAGTATTTTTGTGAGTAACTTATGTCTATTTGTGACTAATTGTTCTTTATGTATTTATAAGTGTTTAATATCATCATAAATATAATTATAAATACATAAAGCACAACTAGTCACAAAATTAATAGACAAAAATACTCCATCTGCTCTGAGCGCAAAGAACCCATAACAGATGCAGTATTTCCACGTTGTACAGAACCCGTTGTCTGTAAAAAAAATTTATTTTTCTAACCCTATAGATTCTACAAAATTTCTAACGCTGCAGACACATTAAAAACATACACGGATAAATCTCCAATATTTGACATTTACAACAGAAAATCCTATACTCCTTAAATTGAAATACTTTAGACACTCCAAAGTTTGAAATTTCAAAAAAAGAATACTGAATTCGGATCCATTAAAATGTGTTACTACAGAGAAGATCTTTAATTTGAAATTTCAAAACAAACGTTGCCCTGTTCATCACTATATATTAAACAGATGTACCTGACAAACGAATATAACTTTTAAATGTCAAATAGAAAGCTGCATTGTATCTGACTGCATTATTGAATTATATTGATGTATTGTCTTTTTATCACTAGAACCTTGTGAAGTTAGTATTACATGCTAGTGCTGTGAATAAATGGTTCATTTATGATTCGTTTTTTAACAACAGATTTGCCATGGAAAGCCTTTGAACTCAAGAGGAATAGCGTTGTAGCTACATCAGTTTCCATGAAATCAGCATTCGGAACAGAAGATGGAGAACATAAATTAATTGCATGTATTGTTTTGTTGATTATTCAAAATTATTGAACATGCATTGTTTATTGAATGATACAAAGAATCAAGCTGCAAAATGAGAAAAATTCTTCTTTGAAGCATATTTCTTTTGATTCAAAATTAATCAAATGAATTGTAGAATATTCAGATGAGAATGGGAATGAGAAATTCCACAGTGAAATGAGAAGTGGTTTAAAATGATTAATTGCCTACATATTGAGAATAGATTGTTTCATCAGCAAAATGCTCTGTTGGATTTAAATGTTTCAGAGACTGGAGGTATCACACATACCTCAGTCTTACACCATAGTCCTCAGTCCGTCTCTTACAACACCATACCTCAGTCAGTCTCTTACAACACCATACCTCAGTCAGCCTCTTACAACACCATAAACCTCAGTCAGAGCCTCTTACAACACCATACTCAGTCAGTCTCTTACAACACCATACCTCAGTCAGTCTCTTACAACACCATACCCTCAGTCAGTCTCTTACAACACCATCCTCAGTCATCTCTTACACACCAGACCTCAGTCAGTCTCTTACAACACCATACCTCAGTCAGGCCTCTTACAACACCATACCTCAGTCAGTCTCTTACAACACCATACCTCAGTCAGTCTCTTACAACACCATGCCTCAAGTCAGTCTCTTAACACACATCCATACCTCAGTCAGTCTCTTACAACACCATACCCCAGTCAGCCTCTTACAACAAGGGAGGGATGGAGGGAGAGACAGGCCAGATTGCACACATATTACTTTAATAACACCATGAGGAAAGCTAACTATCATAATTGTACACACTACACAACACTACCTACACATACACACAATGACAACAATCACACACACATACACACATACACATACCACATACAACATACACACATCACACATACACATACACACATACACATACACACATACACATACACACATACACATACACACATACACATACACACATACACATACACACATACACATACACACATACACATACACACATACACATACACACACATACATACACATACACACATACACA
The DNA here is from genome assembly GCA_013339895.1 of Ephydatia muelleri. Lineage (NCBI taxonomy): Eukaryota > Metazoa > Porifera > Demospongiae > Spongillida > Spongillidae > Ephydatia > Ephydatia muelleri. The sequence continues at coordinate 10,898 of JABACO010000697.1, read as the reverse complement.
CATACATACACACATACACACATACACATACACACATACAACATACACAAATACATACACACATACACATACACATACACACATACACATACACATACACAAATACATACACACATACACATACACATACACATACACATACACATACACATACACATACACACATACACATACACACATACACACATACACATACACACATACACATACACAATACATACACACATACACATACACATACACATACACATACACATACACACATACACATACAAACAGCTTCGCATACATTGCCGCTCCTCTAGTAACACCGCCCCCCCCCCCCCCCCCCCCCCCCCATAAAACAAATTCCTGGATCCGGGGCTGGGCATGTGCTTCGATTCAACGCGCACGCGCTTTGCATGGGCCACGCCCATACTAATACTTCATAATTGGCCGCACCAACTTTGGACAGAGTGCGCCGGGCCTGTAGCACCGATCACACGAACGCGCACTCATAGCACGCACACACACACACACACACATACACACACACACACACACACACACACACACACACACACACGTCCACAATTCAGTGTAAGGATCCGAGCTGAGCGTACAGTTTTCATACATACGTACTGCTGTACTGCTCCGCTGAGGCATTCGTTCGTCGGAAGCGCTAGAAACTGTACTGGGACACGCCTCCCGTTGTTTCGGGCCTGGACTCACGTCGCATTCCAGGAACGACCCCCCGTTCCGCGCACGAGTTCCGATTCCAAACCATTTTTCATTTCTCAATATTCAATTTTTTGGAAAACGAGTAGACTACAAAATTGATGGTTATTTGGTTAACTCTTTTTACGGCAGAATGAAATAATGGCTATTGTGCAGCGAATTTTAACAAGTGGAATATTGAATCGAACCTGATTTGCGGTCATAATTTTATTATTCTTGAATAGAAAAACAAATAATTGAAATGGCCGAAATATACACGGACCATGGTTCTTTGGTTAATTCGTTTTTTACGGCAGAATGAAATAATGGCTATTGTGTAGCGAATTTTAACAAGTGGAATATTGAATCGAACCTAATTTGCGGTCATAATTTTATTATTCTTGAATAGAAAAACAAATAATTGAAATGGCCGAAATATACACAGACCAAGATGTAGTGTTTCACAGCGGTCATACATCCTATCAAAAAAAAACATTCTGTGGAGCCATACTTACCGACGCGAGACGAAAATAATCATCACGTGATTCACGTGGCTGCTATAAAATGCATACCGCATGCGTCGTCATGATGTTTTACTAATGACGTGGCGATTGCAGACCTCGCCTGCTGAGAGCGTGAGGCATTCTGAAAGACATTTCCATAATGGGAGGTTGGAGTTGGAATCCTGAGCCTTTGTATAAATGATATGACAAGCGGCCGTTCATAAATTACGTCACCTATATGGACCCCTCTTATAATACTGATGTATGCTTCATGTATACATCGTCACACTGGCTGCTACCACCCTGCATGCTGGGGACCCTTCGAAGTGACGTAATTTATGGATGGCACCAAAGAAGACACCGAGAGAACGAGGGTACATTCTAGCGATAGATTGTTTGCGTGCCCCGCCTCTTTATACGATGCATATAATAAGTAACATTACGCAGCAGAACATATAATATAGTCTCCAGGGCAAGCTGAAGCATAAACCATCGTCCAAGAAATATATAAAAATGCATTTCTTCATAAAAAATAACCAAGGCATTGACTGATCGCTTTGGTCGCCTCAGCTAATGCTCGTACCATTCTGAGTCGTTCTTACACCTTGTGCAGCAGGTGGATGAACTTTGTGTGTAATTGTGTGTGGTTATATACTTGTGTAGCACTGTACTCGGAACCAAGTCAACAATATGAAAAACTATTCATTAACATGACTCTGATAGGTGAAAAGATTCTTGATGCATTTCCAGTGAGTGCTGCATAGGTCATTAGAAGACCAGTGGGGTGATATCTCATACCGATGTGAAGCTTACTGGACAAACCTTGCGTCACATACAATGAAATGTAGTGATACTCACGTCAGTATGTATACCATTATAGTGACAAACGACTTACCTGATAGCCACACCCTTCAGAATCACGTGACCCTCAGAAGACCATTGGGGCGATGTCTCATACCAATGTGAAGCTTACTGGACAAACCTTACAATGATATGTAGTGATACTCACGTCAGTATGTATATCATTATTAGTGACAAATGACTCACCTGATAGCCACACCCTTCAGAATCACGTGACCCTGAGAAGACCATTGGGGTGATGTCTCATACCAATGTGAAGCTTACTGGACAAACCTTGTGTCACATACAATGAAATGTAGTGATACTCACGTCAGTATGTATACCATTATTAGTGAAAAACGACTCACCTGATAGCCACACCCTTCAGAATCACGTGACCCTCAGAAGACCATTGAGGTGATGTCTCAAACCAATGTGAAGCTTACTGGACAAACCTTGCGTCACATACAATGAAATGTACCATAGATTATTTAGACATCTATGAATGTACTGAGTGATACACATTTCCGTGTGTATACCATTATTAGATCTAGAGACAAATTACTCACCGAAGATAGCCACACCCTTCCGAATCACATCACCCTAAGAAGACCACTGTGGTGAGGCCTCAGACCAATGTGAGTAGATACAACTAGCTATAGCCTTGTTCTGACCCCTGAGCGACAACGAGTGTACATTGTTTTCGGTTTCAGGCATTAGAAAACTAGCTTTTTTTTGACCTCACATACCTTAATTAAAAATTCGTGGGACCTGTCCTCTACTGCAGCTGTAGCCTCGGCGTGTTGTAAACTTAAAAGAGGTATTCGAATTCAAATTCAATCATACGTGAGGAGAGGGTTAAATGGCCGTTTAATGATATTCCCGTACAGGATTGGGCGGTGAAATAATGGGACTACGTTAATCGTGAGTGCACGCTTTGTGATATGCACGGATGCATGACTGAATACGTAGTTTGTAATCACCCGCGTGCGGACGGCCGAATTGCTGTGTCTGTTCTAGCTTCACAAACAACTTAGTTTTGCATTCAAGCAAAGGGCTCCTGAATTGTAGAAATTTTGTCCATAGTATTTTACAATAACTGAGGGAGTGGGTGCCATCACGCGAGTTCGTGTCTCGAAAATGTCGCTTCGCGCCACGACTAACCTGATGCGTGTGAAACACAAGTATGCTCGAGTCACGCACGGGTATCACTCGTGACGCGCGCACGCGTGTGTCAAGAAGCTACGTCTGGATGGTACTGTATGCGCGATTTATACAAACGATCCCGATCGCATCGGGTAAGATCGCATAGTAACTCAACTGGTAGAAAACCTCTTTGGGCAGCGCGATGAGAGGTCTGGGACCGATTTCATGCCATCAAAAAACTGAAGGAGGGCCACACTTCAACTACACAGTATGGTACTATCCGCACGTGAGTCAATTTTGAGGCACGAGATGGAGGAACGTACAGATTCAACATGAAATGCTTCTCCCGGGTATGGAAGCCGATTATTCTATAGGAAGGCCTAGTTTTTAGTATATTTTATAGTTCTTCGATGTACTAGCTATATTATTTTCAAATATCAAAATCGTAAATCGTAAAGGTATTGACACAAATGACCGTGGAATATTGTAATGAGAAACCCTTTTCATTGACTACCTGTACATTTGGGGACAATGTTATGACAATCCTAGGGAAGCCCCAGCTTAAATAGGAAAAATACGGCGACACCACTAAAAATCATAACAAATGTAGTGTACTAACATTTTCAAATTTCAAATCCTGGGAAAAATCTGGCGTCCTTGGTATACAACTAACCCATACATTGGTATGGGAAGGTATACGGGAATATTCGGTGATTCGCGAACCGCGAGTAAATTATTTTGACCGCTCATTTCTGGATATGGTCATCACCACCAAAACACGTTTCTGCACACAATGTGTGGTTTGTATATAGGGGCTACATGTATTAGTATGTGCTTTAAAAAACATACACAATTTGCTCTCTTAGAACTGAGATCCAAATGTACATGTACACCAGGCAGCCTAACATCAGTTTAGACAATATACTATTCAGCTAGCTAACCACAGTTTACATAGCACACAATTTTATCATCAAGGGCAAAGTGTACATTTACAGAATGCGATGCGGCATCTTTGCCTAAGTGTTCATCACCACCAGTCAGACTCTGGACCTAAATGTACCAACACAGGCCTAACTTGGACCTACATAGGCGTACCCTGATCCTACATGTACCACCTACACAGGCCTAACCTGCATGGACAATGTACATGTACCTACATCTGGACCTAAATGTACAATTACTACCCTGGACCTACGTATAAGGTCTAAGCTTGTAAGTTTTGTAGCAAAACGCGACAGAACAGTTCAAGCAAGCTACGCTAAGCCTTCTAGTGGCGTACACCTAACCCTTCCCCCCCCCCCCCGTACCGTGTGCATTATTTAGAAACAACATACGCCTACATGCACACTACAGTGCTCAAGGTTTAAGCGCACGCCACTGTGCACGCCACTGTGCAGGGTACCGAGGAGTGTAGTGCTCCAGCAAGAGCTGGCAGCCGTGGGTAAGCGTTATGGATACGACGCGGGATATGTACAAGCTACTATATATAGTACATAACACAGCAGGGCCCGCGGAGGGTATTATGACAGCATCACCGCTTCACCATGCAGTAGCCTAGAAATTACTTAAATGAGTGTGCGGCAGCGCACAATAGGTAGCAACAAACCTTTGGTAATGAACGTTGCCTAATGTACGTACGTCCGTATTTCAATTTTTGTGGGCACGAGACGGGGACACTATGAAATCCAAGAAGGAATACTTCTGTGGAATATGGAACCGAATTTTCAAATACGAAGACCTGCGTTTAAAAGCGCAGAATAGTTGCTTTGTGTATCAGCTATATGTTTCTGTCAGGAGCTAACAGTAGATCTTTAAGGTTTTGACGTAATAGACTGTGGAATATTGTGATGAGGAACTCACCCCGTTGACTTCATGAACATTTGAAAAAAAGGCCCCTACAATTCAATGGAACCGAGGGCTTATTCGGGAAAAATATGGTGCCATGTTTAAAAATCTTGCCAAATGTGCCGCACTAACAATCTGTCAGGAGCTAAGTTGTAAAAAAACATTTGGTATGCTTTCCCCATACTGTGTATGGAACGATTACGGAAATATGTCGTGATTACGCAAACCGCGAATTAATGAAGGGCTCCCGTTGACCGCTCATTTCTCGATATGCGCCGCCATGCTTGTAGTATACATAAAATGGTCGTATTCAGCGCCTTGGTACGACTCACAGAAAATAAGCCTGCTAAAAAAACAACCAAATCACATACAACCAGCATTTCTGTATACGTTTATACAAGTTCAGTAACTCATGTCAGGCAAATTAACGAAAAAAAAGCTTTTTGAAACCAACCAGAAGCGCTATTAGTCACGGGCCTGTATCATGGCGTATGTTAGCATTAAAAAGATGAAAATTACATCATTGTAGTCCTCGTAGGGTGCATAACACAGATATTCACCTGTACTGCGCCTACTTTGAACGGATTACAAAAGATAAGCCAAATTCCAATGCCATGCGATAATGAGGGTCTAGTTACTTGTTACGTAGATAAAAGTGGGGATGAGGGATAGCATCGAGGAGGTATATCATAATGTGGCGGCAAGGTCCATCATACATCGATAGATAGTATTATTTAATCTGAGATATTGCGATTAAGGCAGCGGCCAAAGCAATCTAAATACGAAGGAATTTTATAGCTGGACAAGTATGGGAGGATTGGGAGCTCAGCCGCTCCATCACGGGTGTTTCATTGCATTCTAAAAATGGACATTAGGTTGAGTCATGTACACACAGAACGTACAACACACGTGCATCAAAGTACAGTTAACGGACTGCATGATATGATGCCAACATGCATGCGCAACTCCACACATCAATACACTGTTTTCTGCGTGCATGGCTGATTCCAGTTACACGCCACGCCCTGCATGCACACTACGAGTTCGTATCCTAAACATTTACTCTACATGCCTGATATCAATTATATGTAGTTTTTTAGGTTTGCTTTTCCTGCCACATATCCGAGCCACAGAGATGTGGATTATAACTGTTGCACCCGAAGCCATACTCCAGAGAGAAAAACATATCTCAGCTGAGATTAATATTCCTCCGTTGGGTGTTGAATATTGGAATGTATAGACATGTAGAATGAACACCGGTATTTCAAAGATAAAGAACAACATTGGAAAAGCAGCCAAAGAAAGGAGCTGTTTGAGAGCTTTCGTAAATTGGTCGCCATCGGTGATTGGTTCGTACTTAGATCTTCGACACACTTGACTGGTAAGTTTTGTCACCATGACAATCATGGCTGTGGATGCAGCTATCAGCATAAGCATTGCGGGACCATCCCAGAGGGCAAGCCTCTCAATGAATGCAACACTTGTGTTGGCATAAATGTAACATGCATTGCTACCAGGGATCAGCCCATAAGCATGGGTTACCAGAGGTACAATAGCTATCAACGCTGGTACGAGTAGCGAGGTCACAACGTACAACACTTCAAGCTTCTTCAGATTCTTGTGGAGTACCGCAAAACAGAAGAGATGAAAGGTCACCCACATCGTGAAGAGTAGCTTCGTCCATTCTGTGTAAACCCCCAGAAATCCAATAGCAGTACATACGCGACCATAGATGATAGGCGACTTGTCATAGTTGATGAACACCACCTGTATAACGAATACCGATGCCATCACCAGTGCAGACAGTACCTGATAGAGAGCCAGTCGGTAGACGATCTTTTTGTATAGCTTTAGACAACACAGCAACATGGCTGCCAGTAGGCACACGAGTACAGAGACACCATTGGCCACTGCGAGCACTGCAATAGATGTGCTTACTCCACTGGAATTAACCATCCTTTAGACTACAAGATCATTGAAGGAAAGACGAAGGAAGCTGCAATTGTAGAGAGGACGCAGGGTGGAGGAAGGGGGCGGGGAGGGGGGGGGGGGATTGGGTTGTGATTAGTTGTTTTGATAATACAATCTCGTACCCAGACCCAATGGTCAAACGGTATTATAAGTTCTGGTTAATTTCGAATGAATGGTTCATCCTGGGTTTATCTGTTCTCCGCTAAATGATGCAGCGTAACAGCATCTGACTATACATGCACAGCAAAAACAGATTGATGCATGTCACTATAGAAATCAATAATAGAGCACTCAACGAGTGCTCTATTATTGATTTCTATAGTGACATGCATCAATCTGTTTTTGCTGTGTGTGTCATGTGACTACTCCGTAATCTGCAACGTGTCAAAATGCCACTCAATAATTAAATTAATACACGATCCGTACGCGAAATAAATCATGATCACTTGATAAAAAGGCCGATACTAATCAATCCGCTACATGCATGACGGCAAAGAGAAGGCAAACTAGTAGCATAAAGGTCTGTGCGCGAGCCAGTTGCCTAATGATGTAGTTGTGTAAACCACACTGTTAAAAAAAGGGTGTTGCCACAACACACTTAGGGGTGTTCGTACGCCTGTTTAGGAATAACACCCCATGGAGTGTAGTGGTAACCGCTCAGGAGTGTTACAGCCAACACCCCTGAAGTGTAACCAGTACACTCTATAGGGTGTTGACAAAGGCATCAATAGTTCGTGCATGCACCGTAATCTTATGATACAACATAAATTGATCTTAATAAACTACACAACAACAGTTGATGATTTAATAAAAAGTTGACAACCAATACAAACATATATGTACAACAAAACTATAAACATGTCTTTAGGGCCTATACGACGATCGAGTAGTCCTGGAGTGTTTCTCTGCATGCTTCGGACACTAAACAAATGAAGAAAAACACATAACGGTCAGGTTCCAATATGAGACATGTCTAACCTTTTAATTGAATCTTGGGTGCAGCCATCAGTCCGATGACGGTCATGATCGCTAAGCAGATCGGTGACAATAACAACATCAATCGTACCGATTGTTACGCTTACCTCGAAGGCTTGTTAGAGCCAGCGTGTCATATGACCTTTGTAAGGGCGTTCGCGACAAGGTACTTACCTGCCTTAAGCAGTGGCTCATTATAGTGGGTAGCGCAGCACACAGTAGTAGCCGAATTTTCCTTAGCCAGAGCGTATAAACAGGCATTCCGGTCCGATCGCGAACTGCTGTTCTCGATGAACTCTCTTCAAGCACTCAACTCGTCTTACTCAAATGCATCGCTCAACGCTGGAAGGAAACAAATAGCTTACCAAAAAGTCGTGTAACACCGAACTTACCTGTTCATAAATAACAGAACGTGTTTCTAAAGGTCACGCATGCGCAACGAAATATATTTTTTTAGCATGAACTTACATGTACAATTGTGGATCAACATGTCTCACGATGACAAGAAGACACAAATAGCTTGGGTACACTGTAGGTATTCAGGATGTCTAAGATATAGAGTTGTCCAAATGTGAGGAAAGCTATACAGGACTTTGAGTAGTTCCAATTGCAAAAAGTGCACTTCTCTCAGAGTGTATTTGCTGTCCAACAGTATTTCTGTGTATGTGTGAATGTGTGTGTACATGTATGCATACACATACACACATGAATTATACACATACACACATGTGCATGTGTGTTAATATGTGTGCATTGTGTGTGTGAATTCGTGTGTATGTGTGTATGTGCATGTGGCCATGTGTGTATGCAGGCCTGTAGCCAGGGGGTTGGTCAATCCCCTTGTTGATGCCTGATTGTGAGGCCCCCCCCCCCCCCCCTTCATATTTGGCTAAATGTGAGGCCCCACCTCCCCCCTACCCCACAGTCCTGCAAGTCCTATTAATCGACCACCCCCCCCCCCCTGCCAGACTTCCTGCCTACAAGCCTGCGTATGCATGTGTACATGTGTTGCATTGTGTGTGCATGTGTGTGTATGTGTTCATATGTGTAAGTGTGTGTCTGTCATGCACATTGTGTGCATGTGTGTGCATGTGTGTGTGCTCGTGTGGTGCATGTGTGTGCATGTGTGTATGTCTGCACGTGTGTGCATGTGTGCATTGTGTGTGCATGTGTGCATTGTGTGTGTTAGCATGTGTATACGTGTGTGTTGTGTGTGCACATGTGTGTGCATGTGTGTGTATGTGTTCATATGTTAGCATGAGTCTGTCATGTACGTGGTACATGTGTGTGTGCATGTGTGTGTGTGTGTGTGCAGCGTGTGTGCATGTGTGCATTGTGTGTGTGTGTGCATGTGTATGTGTGGCATGTGTGTGTACATGTGTGTGACGCACATGTGTGTATGTGTGTATACATGTGTGTGACGCACATGTGTGTATGTGTGTATACATGTGTGTGTGGTTATGTGTATTTGTGTGAGTACATATGTATGTGTGTACGTGTGTATACATGCATGCGCATGTGTGGTTATGTGTATGTGTGTGCAGCTTGTGTAAAAATATGTACGTATAAGTGCATCTGTTATGCAAACATGTGCATGCATATGGACATTGTCAAACAATTAATAGTTATTGTATTTATCTCGTATCAGTCATTACACCAAACCAGGCATACATTTTGACCAAAATGTCACAAAAATGATATTTAATCCCACAACAACACTGTACCTACAAAAAGGGTTCAAACACTGTCACTAGTGAAGTACTTTAGCCTACCCTTACAAGTGTTTGACAGCATTCATTCATCAGTATATTTCTTCACGATAGCTATCAGGATCTGCATGTGGTATATAGACATATGTAGCCGCATGAATGCATGAACACTTTTAGCATACATCCAATGTTCAAGCTGCAACAGGTCTGTTAAATATTTTTTAAAGGACTACCTACATGCTTTCTGCTAGATGTCATGCAATATGCTGCTTCCTTGAGCTATATGTGATATTACATGATAAATACTTGTGAGTAATAATGTATATGTTCCCATGCCATTTTACTAGGGTGTGGTCTAAATCGAATTTTAATACACAGTCACTGTTACCACACAAGCACTGCCATTGCATGGGCGTAGGAACCGGGGGGCCAGGGGGCCTTGGCCCCCCCAATCATGTAAAAGGGGGGCCGATATGCTTTACGGCCCCCCCAATAATTTATTCTATACATTTTAATTTTATCTCCGCACTGTTTCCATCGAACCGTAATGTTCAATGATTATGTCGCAGGGGGGGGGGGGGGGGGGGGGGGGGGGGGGGGGGGGGGGGGGGGTCGATGGGTTCGAACGACCCCCCCCCCCCCCCCTTCCCTATGCGAGGTCACCTTCACCATTGGAATTTTTTTTTCATATCGCGTACTAGACATATGTATACGCTAAGTACTATTGCGCTTACGCAGTACTTCATTACGCGCGCTCTGTAATACTGTAACGGTTAGCAAAACCGTGTATTATTAACGATAACGTATTTTCTGTGTGCCAAAAGTGGACTGCCCCCCCCCCCCCCTCCCCCCCGTCGTAAGCGGACTGCGCCCCCCCCCCCCCCCCAACCCCCCCGTTGTAAGCGACTGCACCCCCCCTCTCCCCCCCCGTCGTAGGCGGACTGCACCCCCCCCCCCCCCCCGTCGTAAGGGACTGCACCCCCCCCCCCCCCCGTCGTAAGCGGACTGCACCCCCCCCCCCCCCCCGTCGTAAGGGACTGCCCCACCCCCCCCCCCCCCCCCCCCCCCCCCCCGTTAAAAATTTTACAAGTCGGCCCCCCCAATCTTAAATACGTTCCTACGCCTCTGCATTGTACTTAACCTTCACTCTCAGCACAAAGTGGCATGCAGGATAATAAACAAGCTTGCATCAAATTGACATTTAGCAGCATAC
>JABACO010000696.1:0-23810 GCA_013339895.1 Ephydatia muelleri | reverse complement strand
GGCCCCTTGTATCCGCGGTATGGACCCGGACCATCTGGACCCCCAGGACCATATGGCCCTCCGGGGGGGTTTGGGCCTCCGCCCCCCACACTTTGGGGGACCCCCACCACCTGGACGAGGTGGATTTGGGCGTGGCAGAGGAAGAGGGTAAGATAAATTCCTTTTATATAAAAAAATTTAATTCTGAAAGAAGAAAAGTTTGTACATTTTTGCTGCATTTTTGGAGTCAGCACTCTACCAAGCATCCAAAACGATACTTTTTTTCCCCTGCAAATATTAGTTTTTGTCAAAACGAAAACGGTTTTTCGAGTGTAGAATGAGAGCAAGGTTACAGGTACCAGTTTGAAGTCTTCTTGTCCAGGAGTGGTGGGTATAGAGGCATCGTATTGTGACTAAGCTCTAAGCTGTCTGTTTTAGTGAACAGCTGTTGTCAATCGTTGATGGTTCCATATTATCTTGCTATGTTGGTATCCTTTGTGAGAGGCTAATCATGTGGTATGGGAGAGTTTGTTTCGTGAAAGTTCTGATTTGCATAGCACATTAAAAAATTGCTACTATTTTGGAAATTTACCTGTGTTATGTCATCGTGTTTGTAACAGTTGGTATTAGTGGTCTGCTCATGCATAAGTGTATATTTTGGTCCAAATTGCTCCCTGTTTAATTTATAGTCATGTTTTGTGCTGAAATTAATGTGGTTTACGGAGGTTGTCTTAAATTGTTGCTAAAGGTTCCGTTTTTTATTTGAATGGATATGCAAAATTCAAGATGGTGCTCAAACTGGTACCTGTAACCTGTTCCAGTCAAAAATAAAAATTGCCTGATGTTGTGGTGTTGTGCTTCAGTCCAAAAAAGAAAAGAAACTTTATTTTTATGTGGCAGATTGGTTAAGTTCTTCAAACACCACACCATCATGCTTGTCGGTGCTGATGCTTGGTAAAGGGTTCACTCCGCTCTGTTGCTACATTGTGTATGTGTATGTGTATTTGATCTGAGTGTTTCCCAAGAAGTACCAAGGTACTAATTTGTTTGCACATATATGTGTTTTAACTATTGTGCACCTTGGTTAACCATTGGCACATCACCTCGTTGGCACTGGCACTTGTTTGAGCACTCATTTTTGAAATGGTTGCATGGTTGTTGACTTGTTCTTCCCAACCATTTTTTTTTGTCATTGATGGTCGGAAACTGAAAATGTACTGACTATTTCTACTGGTTATCGTATCTGGTCTGGTTGTCAAAAATGCGTTCCTACAGAGATGGAGGTGGCTTTAATAATGGTAGTGACTTTGGTGGTGAGTGCACTTGTGTTGTCCTTCAACCGTAGTGGGAGGGGACATTAGGATGGCACTGAGTCTCCTGGGTAAATCCCCTCTTCCTTTGCCCATACTTTGTATTGCAGCTGAATTGTAAGATCTATGGAAGGGGGAGGGGTTTCACCCATGGATGAGCCAAACCTTTAATGGTGTGTTGTGTACAGCGTTCCCCCAACATCAATGTATATCTGGTTGCTGAATTGTATTCTCATGAGTTTGAAGGTGATTGGTGTAAGATGCAATTGGGTGTGGTTATTACGGATAGTCAAGGCAATCACATTACTGCAGACCTCATGTAATTAGTGGTATTGCAATGCCAAAAGGGGTGGGTTGCAAGGGCAGGTTAAACTGATATGCAGCTGGATTCAGAGGTTGTGCCAAATGGCTTTACTTCCTGTTGTGGTAGAGATGTGCACAGGAGTTCTTTTGTGGTATTTACCTAATAATTTAGTCGTCTGTACTCTTTGAAGGGGAAAGTAAGTTTTGCTATTTTAATCAACTAACATCCTGTGTTAGATAATAAGTTCTCTGATAAAACATTTCCTGTGCCCTTGCTTACCAAGTCTTGTGTTGAATATCAAGTTGAGGTGTGAAGTTCTTGGTTAATAATGGTGTGTGGTGATGATGCATTAGATTTGGTTGCTGACATTGGCAATTGTGCTCAACAGTACTGCTTTTCTGATGCAGGTTCTAATGTAGATTTACCAAGTGTTGTATCATTAAGGTCAAGAAGTGGGCTGCATAAAAATCACAGCGCTAGAAAATACTTTGTTTCTCTCATGTGCTTGGCTTAGTAACATGTACACTGTTCTTTAGTGCTCAAATGGCTCATATAAAAAAGAAAAGCAGAATGAAATAATTGTTCTCTGTATGTATTAGAATGCGTTGCGAGTCCTATGGTTTTGTTGCCACCCCATGTGAGTGGCAAGTTTAGGAGTGTACCTAGTACACAGGTTTGTAATTCGAGTTGAGGTGTGTAAGGTGAAGTGCTGTGCATTGTGTATCACAGTGCGCACAGCAAAGAGTGTACAAAGATTGAATGTGGGTATCTGTTAACATTGCAATGTGCTGCAATACCTATTTTGGTTCGGTTCGACAACTTTCTTGGGCTTTTATGCCACTACACACTTTCACTTTCTTAAATAGTCTGTGAGCGCAAATCTGGCCAGTTGGCATTTTGATTGGTAGTACTGTGGTTGCTCCACTGTAGTACTGTTGGTCTAAGGGTTGCTCCACTGTAGTACTGTTGGTCTAAGGGTTGCTCCACTGTAGTTATACAGTTGGTGTATCCTACTCATGTCCTTGGTGAGCCAATATGGTGCAGTTTCATGTCCCAATTCTCAAAAAAAAAAGGGGAGGTTAAAAGTAATTTATCCAACATTTTTGGGTTGTCTGGTGGTAATTTCTTACATAAAGGAGTAGGGAAAGGTGTGTGTGCCAGTGTCATGGATTTGCTCATGATTCTCTTTGCTGTGTTGCTCGATCTGTTATGCACAGCAGGTGGAGAGAAGAAGATCAGAGAGAATGCAGTGTATGTGACTGGTCTTGGTGATAATGTCACAGAGGAAAACTTGGGGGAAGTGTTTGGAGCCATAGGGCAGATCAAGGTATGTGTGTGTGTGTGTGTGTGTGTGTGTGTTGTGTGTGTGTGTGTGTGTGTGTGTGTGTGTGTGTGTGTGTGTGTGTGTGTGTGTGTGTGTGTGTGTGTGTGTAGGTTTACTGCTGGGCTGCATGACATTAGGCATTAGGCTTACTTTTGTTTCATTTTTCTCTTTTAGAATGATCGCAAGACCAACAAGAAGATGGTCACACTGTACAGAGATAAGCAGACTGGACGCTTCAAGGTGCGATTGCGCTGGGATGGGAGATGGCTGAGTATCGAACTCACACTCCACCGATTTCTTTTTCCAGGGGGAGGCCATGGTGGCATATGACGACCCTCCAGCTGCAAAAGCTGCAATTGAGTGGTTCAATGGTATGCATGTGGTCTGGGGGTTATGATAAGTCATGGGGGTTATGATAAGTCAATGATGCGCAAGTGGCTTTGATGCCATCATTTAGAAGTTTGCTATGTTTTTGACCAGTAATTGCCATGAAGGGATTCTTCTGGGAAATAGGGGGGGAAAAGAAATGTTGATGTCTATGTAGGGTAGTCCAGGTAACTTCATTATAATAAGGATTGTGACTGAGTAATTACAAACATGAGCCATGTGGTGACAACAGAAACAAAAGAAGTGTCAAATCACTTCACTTGTTGCTTCTCGGTTGCTTCATAAACAGATACTGAGCTTCTAGGACAGAAGGTGAAAGTGGAGTACGCCACCTATATTGAGAAGCCATTTGGAGGAAGAGGTTAGTACCTTGGGAGAGGGTGGAGCTAGGGGAGGGGCATATCATAGCCATTTAGTGCCGTTTTTGGTGCTATAAATACAAGAAAAACCTAGTACTGTAGGATTTGGTAGGATGTTGTAACATTTCTCTTTTTGATTTGCATATAGAACTCAATTAGAAACCAATGATATAACAGATACCCCCATTTTGGAGTGAACAGAATTCCTTGTCGAATCCCAACATAACCTTTTGTTTGACAACTGTTAGTAGGAGTAAATGTTGGGTGAGAAATAATTATCCAACGTGCAGTATTTCAGATTTGTTATGCATGCTTCTCACTTTTTAAAAATGGTGATGTATTCTATTGTGGTGTGTCTGATTGATTACGCACTGTTGCAGGTGGCTATGGTGGAGGAAGAGGAGGCAGAGGAGGAGGAGGGTACGGAGGTGGAGGTGGTGGTGGTGGTGGTGGCTATGGAGGTGGTCGTGGACGAGATGAAGATGGTACGTGTGGACACCAATTGGGGACAGAGGTAGCGTGTTGAGGTGCGTACCTGTTCTTCATTCTCACAGGAGGTGGTGGCGGTAACCAGCCAAATTTTGCTCCAGGAGAAGGAGACTGGCAATGTCCAGATCCAAAGTGAGTATACGAGGGTTTTTAAAGAACTTTGAGTAATACCTGGGTGTTTCTCAAGAAACAAACATCACAGTACTCCGGATGTTATGTCGTATTAGCGCTTGTTTTGAACTTACTTAAGAAGTCCTATGTCTCTAGCTTGTATGGCAACATTGCGAACATTACCTAGCATGTTTCTTTACATGTAACTAACGAGTGCTACAACTATGTGATGTCACATGTCGAGTGCATGTTGTCATATCCAGAAAGTGCAAAATTGCCTGATAAAGCGGCTCCTCCCTCCCCCATCGTAGTGTAAATGCCATCCTCTCTGTGTCTCACTCCCTCTAGCTGTGGTAATATCAATTTTGCTCGCCGACAACAGTGCAATCGATGTGGAGCACCAAAAGGTGACCTTTCTGTTTGCTCCTACCCATCTCACTCTTGTTGGTTGTATTGCTATAGGAGGAGGAGGTGATGGTGGACCAGATGGTGGGGATATGTATGGTGGTGGTCCTCCCATGAGAGGTGGTCCTCCCAGAGGGGGAGGTGGCTACCGAGGAGGAGGAGGGTTTGGTGGACCTGGTGGAGGACGAGGAGGAGGAAGGGGTGGATTTGGAGGTCCTGGAGGAGGAGGACGAGGAGGGGGAGGTGGCTACAGAGGAGGAGGTGGTGGAGGCGACAGGTAAGATTTTATGATGGGTCCTGGCTCAGTTTGAAACTCTTTTCTGGGCTCTTGCTTGATAGAACCTTTACAGGGAGGGGAGGGTGATGCATGCGTGCCATTAAAGGAGGAAGTATGGTCCAACTCTTCCCTATGTGGCTTTTGGACCAAGTTGTTATTGGCATAATAGATTTGCTGATTATGTGGTTTCAAGTATAACTTACAGGGTACACATTTGATTGGGTTTCATTTTTGATAAGGTGTCATGTGGTGATGACTGCATTTGTCTTTGTAGACAACAAGACAGGAGGGACAGAAGAGACCGGCCATACTGAGATTAAACTTCAACTTGCCCTTTTGTGAATAATGCATACCCCTTCCTCTTTTTTTCCCTGCATTGTCAGGGCACTCTAAATGTCATAGTTTAAACCCAAACTTCACTTTCTTTTATTAATTTGTGTTGTTACGGTGTTGTTTGAAATGTACTGTATATCAACTATATGGTCTGGGCACCACCATTACTTTTTTTTTTTTTTTTTTGTTTTTTGGGGGGGGTATAAAGCTTGAATTTATTATTTGGATGCCAATACACACCACGTGTACAGATGTGTACTGGAAGTGGCAGGCAGTCATAAACTAAGGGAGGGATTTGCATAACAACTTTTGCAAATCAGGTCAACAGGAGAGTGGTTGAAGGCATGGCTCATGGATGATCGAGCCCCTCTGATGCACATGATGGAGGAGCGTAGAAGGAAAGATGACAACTCATCCAGGCCATGGTTGAACTATAAGTGTGGCCCACCCCCACTTTGCTGAGCTATATATACAACTGGCCTTGCTTCCTAAGCCTCTAGTGGCAGAGAAGATAAGTGAGGAGGAGGCATGTTTAACTTTAAGGATCCTTCCCTCGTAGGCACACTTCTTTGAGGCCTCGGGAACGGTAGCAGGAAGAAATTTGAGGGGGTGTAGGGGTTGAAAACCTTTATGTCCTTTCAAAACGAACCCCCCACAATCCATCCTGGAAGGTGGGAAACTCATCTGTGATGGGGTTCCACTTAAACATTGTGGCAGGTTTCTGAAAGGAGATAATAATTCCTGATCTCATTGTACCTGATGGAAGGAAAGCCACCTTTTGGACATGACAGTGCATGCTTAACAGAGAAGGTAGCACCGCAGGGCACAGCTGGTGGGCATGTTAGCAGGTAACCAGCCATACCCAAGAACTATTGCATCTCGGAAGGCAGTCTTGTGATCCATACTCTTCTATAAGAAGCACTGTAAGCCAGCTGGATCTTTTTCCTGACATAAATCCATCACTAGCTATAAGGCAGTGTGGCTCTGAGCTGAGTAGTAGCACTGTGTCTGTTGTGCTTTGTTTTCATTATTTTCTGTATTGCTGTTCATTGCTCAAGGACAGTGTATTCATTATAAAATAATGTTCTGCCTGAAATGAGTTTGCATGCCACTAAGAAGATGGCATATTTAAAATGTATTATAATTGGTACACTTCTGTGTGTATTGTGCACCATACCTGACAAGACGCTAGATCAATAAAATCTCCTGACCTGACAAGCTCACCATCTTGTGATATGATCCCTTTATGTGGAGACGAACCATTCTGCAGTGCAGTGTACAAGCTGTACAGCAGTGGAGGTATCATTGGAGCTGAGGTCTTCAATCGTTTGATGTGGTAGCCCAAGCTCTAGTGTCTTCAGCACTACTGATGATGTTCCAAAATGCTGTAACAATGGACCTGTAACAATGGACACACATAGGCACACATTGCATACACATTAGACATATGATTACCTTTCACAATGCACCCCACTAATAAATCATCCATTCACTATTTAAGTCTCTCATAGTCAGGTTATTAAAGTAGTGCTTAACCACTGAAGATGAATACAGGTTTTGCAAACCTTTCCCACACCTAAAATAAAAAGAAAAATATATATATTTGGTGCGTAAGTTACAAATAGCCAACCTACTTAATGCCTTCCCGAGTAGAGCCAATGTCACATTTGTGTTGCTGGACAGCAAAATGACGGCTAATGTCACAACTAAGTGCAAGTTGATTGCTGTTGACATCTGACGCTTGCATTAAATGATTCACATCTGTCAAAAACGTATTTTATATCATCAATACACTACATTACCTGAACTGGGTCCGAAGTCCTGCATGCAGTTCACCAAATAAAGGAGGAGATGTACCTTTGGCTTCATCAATAATAGCACTTTGCAGTTAGCACAATCTCTTCACATATCCCTTCCCATTCTGTGCTTAGCTCCTCAGTAAAGTAATTGCAGTAAGCAATACGAAACACCTGGGTATATACAAACTTTGGTATATGAAAGAAGCATTACACATGTGTACCTTGGAAAGGCTCCAAAGAACTTTCTTTTGAGCATTGTCTAGGTATGGGCTTAAAATGAACACAGCCATTTGAGCCCAGGCCTTGAAGTCTCTTCCGACAAATTACTGGTAATAATGGCAAACATTCCCATACATCCGCACTTTGAACCCTGATGTAGAGAATGCTTTAACCCTTGCAAGAACCTCTTCCTTCTGCACTTTAGAGAGAGTTGGCATCCAGATTTGAAGCAAGTACTTGATAGGGCCAAGTACCATTGTGTGGAGCATTCAAGCAGTATGCTCCTACATAAAAACCTTTGTTTCACATAAATGCTGTTCTCTCACTCGCACATACCTGTACATATCCACCTTAATGTCTAACATCGGATTGTCCACAGCTCTTAAAACCAAATGCTGTTTGCATGGCATTGCGTTTCTCCTGAGTGGGCTGAGAGCGTATAACAACCATCTGCTAGAGGCTTCTTTCCAGCATTCTTGCTTCACACACAACATGTGGTGTGTCCCTCTTATCAGCCTGCAAAAAATACATACAAGTATTAACACATCTAAAGTGAGTTTATATAATACCTCACACAAGCGACAAAACATATTGGCAGCACTGCCAAGATGGTTCAAAAGCTCTGATGCACGTGGATTGTGGACTGCCAAGAAAGGAAAATAAGCAGCATGTCAACATCCACTTCATTTGCACTTCAGACAGTGTCACACCTTTGGAGATGGCTGAACCAATTGCAAGAGAGCTAGCAACTCTTGAAAATGAAGTTTTTGAAGTGTTCGATGCTTACAGCAATGAGAATGCATTGGTTGTAGCACCACTGCTTCTTGTCATATACAAGGAGAAGGTAATAGCTCTCAAATTTGTGCTACTTCTTACTCCTATTCCCACTTGTGTCATCTGAAAAGAGAATAAGAGGCACCATTACAACTCTCCGGCCAGCCGCCTTCCCTTTAATAGGATGTGGAGTCAGATACTGCACTGTAACCTGATGAGAGCCTTAAATTGTCATTCCTGTACAGAAACATGTGGCATTACCTCTGAATCAAATTGTTCAAATCTATCCTCCTCTCCATGCCATCTCACTATGCACTGTGGAGCAGCAGCTACTCCATGTATGCAGGAAAGAGGAAGCTCCATGTTTCCATACAGAATTGCAGCATCATGACTCAGGGTGATGGGGGGACCTTCACACATCAGGGTGATGGGGGGGACCTTCACACATCAGGGTGATGGGGGGACCTTCACACATCAGGGTGATGGGGGACCTTCACACATCAGGGTGATGGGGGGACCTTCACACATCAGGGTGATGAGGGGACCTTCACACATCCTATTGAACTGAGCACCATCAACCAGAACATCAATCGCTGCAAACACATTTGTACATCCTTCCTAGATGTATAGGAAACCAAAACATGTCTTTAATGGTTACCAAATAGAAGCGTTACCAAACCCTTTGTAGATCCCAAATAAGGATGCTCAATTGTGACTACATCCCTAATAAATATAGAGGCTCCACACGACAGATTAACCATAGGGGTCTAAATCGAGGATCTGTGTTCCAGCGACGTCCATGGTACAATTCCCTAGAAGGATGGTAACCATTAGTAACAGCACATTGTGTTAAGAGTCACATACGTGTAATGACCTTCAGTACAAACAGGAAAGCGGGTTAAAATATTTGATATCTTCGGATTAGCAAGACCTCTTGCCACAATTTCAGTAATTGTAGTTTATGAACATATTTTGTGCATTATAACTGACCAAACGCAAAGTGTTGAACAAAAATGCCTTTCATGCATTTGTATGGGTAAAATTGCATCATTGCATTCAGAGTAGGTCAGACTATTACAAAGCTTCCTCTTGGTGATGGGAGGTAAGAGTACTATAGTGGATCAAGAAACACTTGATGTTATTGTGATCATTGTGCATGGTAACATAGCTGTACACAAAAAAAACATGCGTTTTTTTATCTGTACCTCATCAGCTAAGTACAGTGTGTATGTGGACCCAAAATTCCATTCATGAACTTGTATGGGTTGTAGTCCATCACATTTATGACATGATGTAGAGTACTGGATTTATGACATGATGTAGAGTACTGGATTTATGACATGATGTAGAGTACTGGATTTATGACATGATGTAGAGTACTGATATCATGCCATTCATGTACCTGTGTTCATTCATACAGAGGACACCGGTCAGACAATTACATAACCACTTGGTGATGGGAGGTAAGAGTAGTAAATGGCTCAGGATGATTTGATTTCTGAGGCTGGTGTCCTCTTCTGCAACACACTCTGAGCAGGGAACCTAGTAAAAAGGATGTGAAGGTATATCAATCTTTTAGCTCTGTTCTGTCTGAGATAAATGAATATTGTAGGACTGTGTTACAAAGGTACTGGGAGCTCAGTTATCACAATCTACTCGAAAAAATGTATTGCCTTTGTTTTGAAACGTATAAGCGATCTCAGGGCAAGGCGCAGGGTTGGTGACAAAGTTTGAAATTAAAAGTGCATTGTAATTCATATTTCTTTAAAGATATTGGGACAAAAACCTTATCAAGCTTATGTGCAACTAACTGCAGATGAATTTGCAGATCGCTTCTCTAATTATATTAAGACAGGCAGCAGACAGTACAAGATTAATCTGGCCTTTCTGGTAAGAAATAAATACTTGATCAAGTCATGAATACAGGTTCTCCCTCCAGCGCAAGTTTGTTCGATTCAACTCTATTTACAGAGAAAACATGTGCAAACATTTTGAAAAATGGCTGCTTGGCACATTTGTTAGGGGAAAGCCATCTCAAAATGAAATACATTGGTAGCTGAGGATTTCAGCTTCAGTTATTTTTCCTCTAGCTGAGGATTTCAGCTTCAGTTATTTTTCCTCTACTACTCCTGATAACACCAGCAGTGATGTACATGGTTCGGAGGAGAATCAAGCTGAGGAGGACCTGCTGTATGCTAGCTATGCTACAGCGCTACCGTCTGAGGAACAGCCAGAAGTTTGATTAGTTGTAACACTTTTTAACTCACCAGCTTTAATATGCACACACAATGCAATAATCTGATCATTGTATTCTCGTATCTATTCTTGGTCTGTTGATTTTATTTGAAATCATCATTAGAAAGTGACAAACACCTCACTTGGCTTATTTTGTGAATAATGTAGTAATTTAGAGACATTTAGAGGTGTCCTATCACAGGTGGGGAGGAGAAGCACACACAATGATTTATTTTGCGCGCTCCATCAAATGATGAAACCAGTAAATACTATTATCACCCGTTGGTTCTAAGAGCGCTAGCCCTTCCGTCTCATTTCGGTGGCTTGGTCAGGTGAACACCACAGAGAACCGACTCAACCCGACCCGCGACCACGGCTTTGCACGCGCCCTCTCTAGCGATGACGATATGATACAGTTGCGCGGGTAAGCTGCAGCAGAACTGGCTCAGACTGTTCACAGGAACGTACCAGACTGGTACCAGGTTATCAGCGTACTGGATGAAGCAGCAGTCTGGATCAGAGGCATTGCAAAGTCCTGGCTCAGAATGTGGCTTCAGAACAGGACCTTTTCAAACTGTTAATCAGCCCTGGAACAGATTGTGACACCCCACCAGGTCTGATTCAAGCTGTATACTTCTGGCTGTGTAATAATAGCTTAGTGTAAGCTAGGCTAGCTACATGTTAATTAGCAGCATCAATAACTACTTAATAAACGAAGGTAAGAAAACAAAAAACGTGATATGATGGAGATTTCTGAGGACCTGCGGGCGTACATAGAAGGCATTCCAAAGGCCGAACTTCACATCCACATCGAAGGGACATTCGAACCGGAGCTTATGGAGAAGATTGCAAACAGAAACGGCTTGCCTTTTGAGGGTACGCCAGAACTGCATAGAGAGATGAGGAAGCATTTCAAGGTTTGTGGCCCGGCTTGCACACTTCACTTAGCTAGCTGGAAAGCTGCTCACGACGATAAAACACGAGTGTGTGCCAACCTTTTCCAGCCCCTTTAATGACAATTGCGCCATTTCCGGCCTTCTATCGCCTGTGTACAGTACATGTACCGATGCTGCTAAGACGTTTAATTTCTAAGTGATCTAACGAATGGGAATTGTAATATTACCCTTATACTTGCTGTAAATTATCAGTCCTTTTAAAAGTATTAATATGACGCTCTATACCAGTATGGGTCCTCAATGTCAGATGCCTCTGGGGAAGAAATGAAGTTTTCGTAGAAGTACACACTCTAAAGAAAATAACCTCCTATACTCCTATATCATGCACACTACCCTCACTTCGTCATATTTGGGTGTGTCATCTGTTGTGCACGCCACTGTCATCAGCTCCACCAAAACTAGATTAGATGCTCAGATGCTTGGGCCGTTCTATACCAGTATGGGTCCTCAATGTCAGATGCCTGATGCCTCTGTGGAAGAAATGAAGTGTTCGTAGAAGTACGAAAATCACAAGTTTAGGATGAGAAGACCAATGTGCACCCCTGTAATAAAGGTCATGTAGCTAGTTTGTGCTGGAATGAGAAACAGCAGCAACAGTAATGATGAAGAGTGGGCATGATCGGATGCTTGGGCCGCGCCCTATTTCAAATGTGCACCTTTGCGTTCCAAGTGTTGTGCATGGACTTGTAAATGAGATGACCATCTCAGTGGAATCAGCATGGAAGAGATTGTATGTTGTGCCTGTGTGTGTGTGTGTGTGTGTGTGTGTGTGTGTGTGTGTGTGTGTGTGTGTGTGTGTGTGTGTGTGTGTGTGTGTGTGTGCGTGTGCGCGCGCGCGAATCGTATTCACAATTGCACTTGATCACGTGAGTCCTCCGTTTTATTCCGCAGGACTTACAGGACTTCCTGGACCTCTACTATGGGGCATGCGCTGTACTTAAGACGGAGGAAGACTTCCGAGACCTTATGTACAGCTATCTGGAGAGAGCATCCAGGGACAACGTCAAAGTCGCCGAAATTTTTTTCGACCCACAGTCGCACACGGAGAACGGGCTCGCGTTTGAGACCGTGATCAATGGCCTGCACCGAGGTCTCACAGAGGGCCGCCGAGACTTCGATGTCCATGGCAACCTAATAATGTGCTTCTTGCGACACCTGTCCGAAGAGAAGGCCGAGGAGACGTTGAAACAGGCTGAACCGTTCCTCGACAAAATCATCGGCATCGGCCTCGATTCTGGTGAAAAAGGCAATCCTCCGTCGAAATTTCAGCGCGTCTACCGCAGAGCGAAAGAGCTGGGCCTTCGTCTCGTAGCTCACGCTGGGGAGGAGTGCGGGCCCGACTACATCACTGACGCACTGGACACACTTAACGTCTCTAGAATCGACCACGGGGTGCGTTGCTGGGAGAGCCCGGAACTCGTCAAGAGGCTGGCGGAGGCGGGGATTCCCCTCACCGTGTGCCCGCTGTCCAATGACAAGCTGCAGGTGAAGAAGCGTTTCTTGGAGGGGTAAGAATCCCGTAAAACGCTTTTTGGACGATGGCTTGAGGATCACCCTCAATTCGGATGACCCGGCATATTTTGGCGGTTATATCACCGACAACTTTATTGCCACTGCGCGGGAGGCGGGGCTGACTAAAGCCGACGTTCGCAACATCTGTACGAATGCTTTCATGTCGACGTTTCTCCCCGAGCAAGACAAGGAACGTTACTTGCGTACCGTTGAAGAGTTCAACACAGCTCATCAATGAGTTCCAGACTGATTTGTAGAAGATCGTTTCTTTGTTGTTAGTGCTGCTTAAAATGAAAAACCTCTTTCCTTATTTAAAATGTATTATTGCCATCAATTGGTGAAACTTGCATGTGCGCGGGTTCTGCGGCACCGCCATTTGGAATTGATCATCTATATTTTGATACAGTCCTACATCAGAATGCAATGTCGGTGTGCATGCAATCGATGATTCCATGCGTTTTTGTTGCTGTATTTGTCAGTATTTACTATTCAAAATATGAATACGGGGTCACGTCATCTTGCAGTGCGGGGACTGAGTCACCGTTTTTTTTTTTTTTTGGTTTTGTTTTGTTTTTGAGACCGTTCAATTCAAAACATAACGTCGTTCGTTGTCTTTCAGAAAACAATTAATAAATTTATTCTTGTCAGTAGACAGCAAGCATGTTCGGCCAATGTTGCGATGCCAAAGGTTAAGAACTGAAGAACTGAATTACAGTGTAGGCTGATCCAATATTCCGTTTTTGTATAGGGTTAAATAGCGCATGCGCATATTACCAGAAACACGTTTTGCAACTCGTTGAGACCTCATTTTATGGGCCGTTCCAAAACTCTGTTGCCTTACAACCCTCGATTCGATAGCATGAAGAACTACTGGCTTTGGCGTGTCTCAGGTTAGTTTTGTTTCGATGCGGAAAACGAACTAGTGTGGTGCTGATGAATGCTTTGTATGTACCATCCAAATCTGAGGCACACTTTGTGCTGCGGAGGACATATAAGAGCGGCCAACTGAACCTCTCGTGTGTTCTTAAGTTCAAAATTGTTCTTTTTATCCAGGACTCTGAAAAGCAATGAACACTGGTAAAAGCTATCGATGGTTCGGAATTAAAAGCTTTAGTAAGTCGATAGTTGTTTAAGGAGGAGAGCGAAATAGTTTCGGATGAGGTATTGATGAATGCTTTGTATGTACCAACCATATCTGAGGCACACTGTGCTCCGGAGGACATATAAGAGCGGCCAACTGAACCTCACGTGTGCAAATTGTCCTCACGTGTGCAAATTGTCCTCACGTGTGCAAATTGTCCTTCACTTCATTGAATCCTCGTCAATTATTTTTCATTACTTTAGATTGATAAACAGGCTTTCGTTGAGAGCTACTATTTTCGGTATGTATCGCTTTGGCAGATGTTTCTGTGATTGGAGGTAATGATGAGTGCTTTATATGTACCATCCATTACTGAAGCACACTTGTGCTCCGGATGACATATAAGAGCGGCCAACTGAACCTCACGTGTGCAAATTGTCCATTAAATCCTTAATTATTTTTGTATTACTTTAGATTGATGAACAGGTTTCCTTTGAGAGCTATTTTCGGTACGTATTGTTTTGTGCAGATGTTTCTGTGATTGGAGGTAATGATGAGTGCTTTGTATGTACCATCCATTACTGAAGCACACTTGTGCCAGGATGACATATAAGAGCGGCCAACTGAACCTCACGTGTATGCTTGTTTGCTTTGATTTATTTAAAATTATCTACAGAATGAACCATTCACGTGAATGGGGGCTGTATTAAGTTTCTGATGAACAGGTTTCCTTTGAGAGCTATTTTCGGTACGTATTGTTTTGTGCAGATGTTTCTGTGATTGGAGGTAATGATGAGTGCTTTGTATGTACCACCATTACTGAAGCACACTTGTGCCAGGATGACATATAAGAGCGGCCAACTGAACCTCACGTGTATGCTTGTTTGCTTTGATTTATTTAAAATTATCTACAGAATGAACCATTCACGTGAATGGGGGCTGTATTAAGTTTCTGATGAACAGGTTTCCTTTGAGGGCTATTTTTGGTATGTAGTGTGAGTGCTTTGTATGTACCACCATTACTGAAGCACACTTGTGCCAGGATGACATATAAGAGCGGCCAACTGAACCTCACGTGTATGCTTTTGAATTATTTACAGATGAACCATTCACGTGAATGGGCTGTATTAAGTTTCAAGCGTTCGAAAAGACGGATATGTGTAAGTTGTTCATTGGCGCTGTCTTGCGAGTGCGTTTATGGTGGTGGTGATGAGTTGCACGCTTTTACTGTCGTGATGTTTTCATTTACACGTGATCGAGCGAAGCAGTGCACAGGGGCCATCTGAACCACCTGCACGATATAATCTGTTCTCTTTTGTAATCTTGCTCATTCGTTCACGTGTACTTAATGCTTTTTCTTAATGCATAGGTGGTGTGCTGTACAACAAGAAACCAATTTCCAAAGAATTATTTGAATTCTGCGTAGATATTATGTGGTTTATATTTGTTATATTGAATCATTTCCGCGAAAAGGGCGTACATTGCACAATTTCTACAATAAAAGGTGGACTTGTCACCCAGTGCCATAATGAAGTGCGAGATACTCTAGGTGATTTGGCAGCTATTGTGTAAAAAGATGTAAGAGAACCATCATTCAGGAAGCAGATGATGCCAATGGTAGACCAGCTTTGATTGCTAACCTTGGCATACGAGGAGTGTGGCAGCCACAAACTGCGGTGTTGCTAGATGTTTGTGTCATGGACATAGATGCCCAGTCTTATACTAGCCGCACGATAAAGAATAGAAAATACTCGCAGTTGAAGAAAGTGCTTCATTTACACCTTTCGTAGTTTCTTTTGGATGGGGTCTTGGGTCATGGTACACAACATGCACCTGATGAAGCGCCTATGTGACCAAATTGCAATGAAGTAGGAGAAGTCGCATTCAGAAGTAATGCTTTTGCTATTTTACGTGCAACAAACCTTTGCTTTCGTGGGTCCAGGGTAAAATGGAGAAGTGGACATGGTATGGATTATTGAGCAGGCATCCCCCATTTTCCTCTTTTTTCAAAAGTGTTCATTTCACAGTAACTATTTTTGTCTAAGAGTATGTCTGTGTGCATCTATTCCCTAATGTACTGTATTGTAACATGTTTAGTAGATTTATATTCGTATTATTTCTACAATAAAAATGAGGGCGTTGATATGTGTGGCTAATTACAAATTCAGCGCGATTCTCAGGCAACGTGTAGAGGACAAATATAAAAAAAAAAAAAAAAAGACATCTTGACTATTCGCGTAAGCGATCCCATATTGTCTCGCTACATGGAGGAGCTTTAACACCAAATGCTCAGAGCGGGAGCAAAACAGATGGCTGTATTCGTGCAGAGTATATGATCGTACTGTTACAAATAAGCAAATCGGGAAAAATCATACTTAAGAGCTGAACAGCAATGATAAAGAACCGTCACCTAAAGCTCTTACTGTAAACATTTATATGTATAAAGGTTGAGGGTTGATAATGATAAAGTGATCCAATTTGATAGTAGAGCAGTATTTGATAGTACAGCAGTATTTGATAGCACAGCAGTATTTGATAGTAGAGCAGTATTTGATAGCACAGCAGTATTTGATAGTAGAGCAGTATTTGATAGTACAGCAGTATTTGATAGCACAGCAGTATTTGATAGTAGAGCAGTATTTGATAGTACAGCAGTATTTGATAGCACAGCAGTATTTGATAGTAGAGCAGTATTTGATAGTACAGCAGTATTTGGGATCCTTTCGCGAAAAGGGAACGCATGTTTAAGATTTCAATTTTTTAAATATATTTTTTGCCTCTTGGATCACATTGCTTCTTACGCACTGAGAATCGGAAGTATCTGTCATGGAGTTGTAAGGAGCTTGAATTATTAATTAGCCATACATTTCAACGCAAGCGTTACATTTCGCGAACTGGTTAAAGATGCGCGCTGAAAGCACGAGATATTTCATTTGTACCTTGCGCATTAATAGGAACTCGGTGCCTTCATGACTGTAAGTTTTTAGTTCATCGTGAGTGCTTTAGTATAGTTGATTTAATTCTCAGGGAAGCAGCAATCTGAAAAGTTACTATAACATCGTTTTTGATCAGCAATTTTCCCCGTTCGGAAAACATTTGGCAACATCTGATATTTTCGGCCAAATTGCTGTATTCAGGTACTGCCCCCCAAACATAAGCGAAAATAAAAGTGCTTTTGTGTGCAGCTTATCATCAGCCCTTGATTCAACAAATCAATCAAGTGGGAAGGCTGCCTCAAGACTACTCAAGGTTATACTGTGTGCGCGTAGGTGCAATGGAATGTAATTATGTACATGTGTGTGTGTGTTTATTTATGCGCACAAGTGTTTCTGCGTGTGCGTGGATGAATATGTAAATGACCATGTGTATGTGTGTTGTGTGTGTGTGTGTGTGTGTTGTGTGTGGGGACAAACTGCACATTCCATCCACATGACCTAGGTCACAGAGGACCTGCGTACAGTCTCTGTAATGCTGGCTCTTTGCTCGTCAGTGGAGGAACGCAAGAACTCAAGGCGTGGAAGTGGGAGGAGCTGTAGGGAACTCAGAGGTACAGGTGCATAGGACTGTTTTCTAAATAGTATTTCGTCTGATATCTAGTAAGTAAATTGTTCACTTCCTTTTTTTTTGTGTTCTGCATATTTAAGCGTCCACAAAAAGGGACCTAACACTCAAGTAAAAGACACCTGACCTGTCCTCTACAGCTTCTTTCTTACACACTGAAAATTTGTCTGTCCATCATGGAGTTACAATGACCTGAATATTTAATTATGTGTACATTTTCAATTGTGCATGTCAACTTTGATGTTCGTTCCTTCCTGGGAGATTTATATTATCGTGTTAGGTCCCTTTGTGTGGACACTGTCCCAATTATCTATTTATAATTCTCTTATTTCTCTCATTTCCCTTCTCCACCCTCTTCCTCCCTCCTCCCCATCACTTTTTACGTCTACCACTATCAGAAATCTTTTTTTTCCACTTCCTTTCTCTAGGCTGTGGATCCAGTGGTCACCCTTTCCCCGCCCATCAGGTACAGGATTCATGTGACTCACACACAGCCACATGACCTGTCCCTCTCTCTAATGTAGTGCATCACATGACCTGTCCTCTCCCTAATGTAGTGCATCACATGACCTGTCCCTCTCCCTAATGTCGTGCATCACATGACCTGTCCCTCTCCCTAATGCAGTGCATCACATGACCTGTCCTCTCCCTAATGTAGTGCATCACATGACCTGTCCTCTCCCTAATGTAGTGCATCACATGACCTGTCCTCTCCCTAATGCAGTGCATCACATGACCTGTCCTCTCCCTAATGCAGTGCATCACCATGACCCTGTCCTCTCCCTAATGCAGTGCATCAATGACCTGTCTCTCCCTAATGTAGTGCATCACATGACCTTGTCCTCTCCCTAATGTTGTGCATCACATGACCTGTCCTCTCCCTAATGCAGTGCATCACATGACCTGTCCTCTCCCTAATGTAGTGCATCACATGACCTGTCCTCTCCCTAATGCAGTGCATCACATGACCTGTCCTCTCCCTAATGCAGTGCATCACATGACCTGTCCTCTCCCTAATGTAGTGCATCACATGACCTGTCCTCTCCCTAATGCAGTGCATCACATGACCTGTCCTCTCCCTAATGTAGTGCATCACATGACCTGTCCTCTCCCTAATGCAGTGCATCACATGACCTGTCCTCTCCCTAATGTTGTGCATCACATGACCTGTCCTCTCCCTAATGCAGTGCATCACATGACCTGTCCTCTCCCTAATGTAGTGCATCACATGACCTGTCCTCTCCCTAATGTTGTGCATCACATGACCTGTCCTCTCCCTAATGCAGTGCATCACATGACCTGTCCTCTCCCTAATGCAGTGCATCACATGACCTGTCCTCTCCCTAATGTAGTGCATCACATGACCTGTCCTCTCCCTAATGCAGTGCATCACATGACCTGTCCTCTCCCTAATGCAGTGCATCACATGACCTGTCCTCTCCCTAATGCAGTGCATCACATGACCTGTCCTCTCCCTAATGTAGTGCATCACATGACCTGTCCTCTCCCTAATGTTGTTCATCACATGACCTGTCCTCTCCCTAATGTAGTGCATCACATGACCTGTCCTCTCCCTAATGCAGTGCATCACATGACCTGTCCTCTCCCTAATGTAGTGCATCACATGACCTGTCCTCTCCCTAATGTAGTGCATCACATGACCTGTCCTCTCCCTAATGCAGTGCATCACATGACCTGTCCTCTCCCTAATGTTGTGCATCACATGACCTGTCCTCTCCCTAATGCAGTGCATCACATGACCTGTCCTCTCCCTAATGTAGTGCATCACATGACCTGTCCTCTCCCTAATGTTGTGCATCACATGACCTGTCCTCTCCCTAATGCAGTGCATCACATGACCTGTCCTCTCCCTAATGCAGTGCATCACATGACCTGTCCTCTCCCCTAATGTAGTGCAATCACATGACCTGTCCTCTCCCTAATGCAGTGCATCACATGACCTGTCCTCTCCCTATGCAGTGCATCACATGACCTGTCCTCTCCCCTAATGTAGTGCATCACATGACCTGTCCTCTCCCTAATGCTTGGCATCACATGACCTGTCCTCTCCCTAATGCAGTGCATCACATTGACCTGTCCTCTCCCTAATGCAGTGCATCACATGACCTGTCCTCTCCCTAATGTAAGTGCATCACATGACCTGTCCTCTCCCTAATGCAGTGCATCACATGACCTGTCCTCTCCCTAATGTAGTGGCATCACATGACCTGTCCTCTCCCCAATGCAGTGCATCACATGACCTGTCCTCTCCCTAATGTGTGCATCACATGACCTGTCCCTCTCCCTAATGTAGTGCATCAATGACCGTCCTCTCCCTAATGCAGTGCATCACATGACCTGTCCTCTCCCTAATCGTAGTGCATCACATGACCTGTCCTCCCTAATGTAGTGCATCACATGACCTGTCCTCTCCCTAATGCAGTGCATCACATGACCTGTCCTCTCCCTAATGCAGTGCATCACATGACCTGTCCTCTCCCTAATGTTGTGCATCACATGACCTGTCCTCTCCCTAATGTAGTGCATCACATGACCTGTCCTCTCCCTAATGTAGTGCATCACATGACCTGTCCTCTCCCTAATGCAGTGCATCACATGACCTGTCCTCTCCCTAATGCAGTGCATCACATGACCTGTCCTCTCCCTAATGCAGTGCATCACATGACCTGTCCTCTCCCTAATGCAGTGCATCACATGACCTGTCCTCTCCCTAATGTAGTGCTGCATCACCAGTTGACATCAATGGACTTGCGTATGATAAGCAGGTGGGTGTGGCCTCTAGGTGGGTGTGGCCTGTATGGGACCATCTCATATTGTCTTCATAATGGCTTCTCTCCTTAATTCAGTCTCAAACTATTTTTTCGGCTGGTGGTAATGGAAAAATTTTCAGTTGGGATTTGTCTGCAGGGAAACTTAAGGTGTGCTTCAAAGCTAGCAACATTCATCACTCACAAAAAGAGACCTTCGCAAACAGCAATGCCCTTACATACTGACGCACAAATGCACCCATTCTACATGGCCCCCGCAGCCAGGTACACAATGGCAACGAAGGTGTAGCCTCCAGACCTCACGATGGTGGAGGGGCCTCTAGTGTAGCCATTCCAGACCTCACGATGGTGGAGGGCCTCTAGTGTAGCCTTCCAGACCTCACGATGGTGGAGGCCTCTAGTGTAGCCTTCCAGACCTCACGATGTGGAGGGGCCTCTAGTGTAGCCTTCCAGACCTCATGATGGCCTCTAGTGAATAGCTAATTATTCAACAGCTCTCATTACGTAAGGTCTGGGAACCAGTCCTCCACAATGTGCAGGACGTGTTAATTTATTTTGGAACGTGTGCTACTATAGAGCAATGAAAGTGCACAGACTGTATCTTTATATACAGATGTGTGTATGCGTGTGTGATGTGTATGTGTGTGTATGTGTGTTGAGACAATAGCTGCTATGATTTGTACAATCTGATTGGTTAATTGCAGGCATCTTAGAATCCATCCTATCTTACTGTGAAGGTTTTATTGGTTGCTAGTATACTGCTAGTATACTGCTAGTATACTGCTATTGTCTAATTATCTGATACCTTGTAATCTACATGGTTTAGAATGGTTTAGAATCCTTTCTGGTCCTTAGTAGTGCCTCTATTCTGTGTATGTGTGTATGGATATGTGTATGTATGGATGTGTGTGTGTGTGTGTGTGTATGTGTGTGTGTGTATGGATGTGTGTGTGTATTTATGCTATGATATGCCCATGCAGGGGACATTCAGTGGACACAAGGGTTGTATCTACTGTGTGTGCATGAGGACAGGCTCTCAACAGTTCATCACTGGGGGGGAAGATGGAGCGGTCTATGTATGGGGTCAGTGTGTACCCCTCCTTCTCCGCTCGTTGTGTCACCGTGGTTTCATCTTTTTCCCACTTCTCCTGGGGACCAGACCCGAGTGCTTCAAATAGTCCTGTTCACACTATTAAGGCTGGCGATGTGAGTTCTGTATAAGTGGGAAGGGAGGGTGTGTGTGTGTGGGGTGTTGTGTGGTGTGTTGTGTGTGTTGTGTGTGTGTGTGTTGTGTGTGTGTGTGTTGTGTGTGTGGGGTGTGTGTGTCTATGTGTTGGTGTGTGTGGGTGTGGTGTGTGTGACATTGTGTGTGTGTTGTGTGTGTGTGTGTGTGTGTGTGTTGTGTGGTGTTGTGGTGTGTATGTGTTGTGTGTGTATGTGTTGTGTGTGTGTTCGTGTTGTGTGTAGTTTGTGTGGTGTGTATGTGTGTGCGTGCATGTGTGTGCGTGTGTGTTGTGTGTGTATGTTTGTGTTGTGTGTGCGTGTGCATGTGTGTCGTGTGTGTGTTGTGTGTGTTTGTGTTGTGTGTATGTGTATGTGTGCGTGTGCATGTGTGTGCATGTGTATGTGTATAAATGGGGAGGGTGGGTGTAACACACACCTCCCTTCCCATTTATTGAGACTTGGTTTAGGCTTGAGGCAGGGCCGTACATTACAACTTGAAGGACACAGCTTTCATGGCTCCTAGTAGTTCTCTATGAAGACCATGGGAGGAACCTAACCCAACCTTCTCCCATTCCTGAAGTGTGATAGCATTACATCCG
The DNA here is from genome assembly GCA_013339895.1 of Ephydatia muelleri. Taxonomy (NCBI): domain Eukaryota; kingdom Metazoa; phylum Porifera; class Demospongiae; order Spongillida; family Spongillidae; genus Ephydatia; species Ephydatia muelleri. Next base: position 1,783 of record JABACO010000696.1, on the reverse strand, counting down.
AATACGTAGTGCTACAGCCTTAGTATTTTGAGTTAAGCTATGGAGAAAAAGCATGAAGATGGGTTTCAAGAGGGCTGTAAAGCCCATTCAAGGATTGATTGGACAGGTTGTGTAGAGCAGTATACCACGTGTTAAGTTCAGACCTTTTGAAGTATCCCAGCTGTGGTGTGTTGGACAAAGATAGTGATGTGTGTGTGTTTGTTTGTGTGTGTGTGTGTGTGTGTGTGTGTGTGTGTGTGTGTGTGTGTGTGTGTGTTTGTGGTGTTGGTGTGTGTGTGTGTGGTGTGTGGTGTGTGTGTGTGTGTGTGTGTGTGTGGTGGTGTGTGGTTTTCTGGTTTAATGGTTTTGTTGAACAGCACATTTTTGTTACTTTGGCTGATGTCCTTGCTGTTATGGTTACCAGGGGGTGGATTGGATGTGTGGCAGTGGATCAGTCAGGAGAATGGATGGTAATTTCTAGTGACAATTTGTGCTGTGTGGCATTCCTTTTGTACCAGCTTCATCTGCACAAATGTTTGGACATTTTGTGTTAAGTGTTTTCATGTTTGTGAATGTGCCGATTGCAGCAATAGTGTCATATTGTAATTCTATATATTGCCCTCCTATACAGCAGCATGTGTTGATTTATCTAACGATTCACCTTCCCATGATTGTGGTTTTCTATGTCAGTGTGTGTGTTGTGGTGGTGATGACCCCCTAGAGGTATATGTGCTGCCTTTCCTAGGTGTATGGTGGTTCAGATGCACCTGTAGTGTTCCACCTTGGCTCAATGAACAAGATCCTGTCTCTACCAGTGCCTGATGGGGTCGTATCACAAGGTGCCATCTTCGCCAAAGATAATGTACGTAAGAGCTGCGAGGAGGGCAGGTCTGGGGAAGAGAAGTATTCCTATGTGCGTCTGTATCATTCCATCAATGAGATCATTCTAAGAAACGTAACTTTTTCATTTGAATATCTTCTGTCTTTCTATACTTTGTGTGCGTGAAAGTATTGGATGCAGGATCATTTATTTGCGGGTCTATGTTACCTAGGGGTCAATGTGCAATCCTGTCCTTATGTGGCATGTACTGTGTCTCTACACACTCTGGCATGTGCTGTGTCTCTACACACTCTGGCATGTGCTGTGTCTCTACACACTCTAGCATGTGATGTGTCTCTACACACTCTAGATAATCACAGTAGGGTCAGAGCCGACTGTTCGACACTGGACTGTGAATGGACTGCCTGTAGCGGCTGTGCCTGGAGGCCACAACCATGCCTTCTCTGTTGCATTCAACGACAGTTCAGTTCACTACGAGGTATGTGTGTGTTTGCATGTGCATGTGCGTTTTGTGAATGATGTGTTTCAACAGGTACTTGCAGTCAGTGGAGACTCTTCAGACGTTAATATTTTCACAAACTTTGGTTATAAAGCATTCTCTTTGTCAGTTTGTTAAGCCGTTCCAGGCCGCTTGCATTATCATTTGCGTGCAGTTGAATTTGATACTAAACTACGTACTCAGTATGCATAGTTTTTAACGAGAGCTTGACACATCAATATAATCACGTCAGTTGTGTAGTGGTCTCTCGAACATGTAACCTGTTTTGCAACAAAGGCGCCATGCTTTACAAAACATAACCGGCCAGTTTTATTAAATGAAACTAGTGATAATCCAGACGTTATTAAGACGTGAATGTCAGTTTGTCTGCCTTTCTTCCGGTGATGCTCTTCCGCTCCAAGTACAGACCCTTATTACAGCGATGAGGCTGCGTTATGCTTCTGTTCCAGTACAGCTCTTCTGTC
>JABACO010000695.1:0-23842 GCA_013339895.1 Ephydatia muelleri | reverse complement strand
GGCCGTAGCATCAGGTATAATCTACTAATAGTGTTCCAGACCAAAAAATTATAAGACTTTCAGCGCTTCCAATTGCACTATCGGTCCTACTAGTCTCGTCCCCAGCGACAATCGTTACGTCATGCGGGTCTGGGGACGAGACTACGGCCTATCGGCCAGGGCTCTCCAATCTTGGCCAGACCACGTCACAGCAGCGGACATCAAAAAGAAAGATTTTCGCTTAATGAATCTTGCAATAAATGTAGATCGAGTAGTCTCGTACACATACCACGCTACAGCATATTAAACTGATATGATTAACTCTTTGAAAGAGTTAATCATATCAGGTTTAATTGCAAGAAATGTAGATCGAGCAGTCTCGTACACATACCCGCCACATCAGTTGTTCTTGGTCATATAGTGTAATGTGTTTGCTAACTACGTTTTCCTGCAACACGCAACACTTTTTTTTCTTGCACATGTGTATCGTAATAATTGGCTCTGCCCGCGAAAGTTTCTTTCGCGGGCAGAGCCAATTATTACGATACACATGTTGTGCAAGTGTTGCGTGTTGCAGGAAAACGTAGTTAGCAAACACCTTACACTATATGACCAAGAAACAACTGATCAATATGTTGTTGACTGCAAAGTGTTAACTGTTCTGATAAACAGATTGGCTTTAGTATAGCACCAGCGGCGCAATATTCCTCTGTTGCCCGTGAAAAAGTTAAAAAGCATAGCAATAACCTGGCCATCCCTTAAATAGTTGACCACACCCCCACTACGCGCGTGCCAAAATGACGTCATAATAATCTGCCGACCAATAAATTATGTTTAGTCGCCCCATCCATCACTCCTTATCCTGCGAACAATGGTAGGAAGTGTACTGCCTCTCTTGGCTATTGCCTCCTTGGTGGGCATCGCGTACGGGCAATGTAATTGTAAGTATCTGAAACCAGGCAAATTATGATTCATTTACTTTGTTGTTGTTCCACTGTGTAGCTACAGCCCCAACCACATTTTGTAGCGGCGTCGCTTGTAACACCACGGACACCGCTGGTGGTGTGTATGGACCAGTGCTGCTTCGTACCGCTGGCAGGTCAATGCTGTACTTCGACACAAAACGAGTTTCTGTGAGTGTGTGTTTGATCTCTGTTGTTGGGGAGTGTGATTATATGCAATATGAATTTTATTTGTTCCTCAGGAAGGGCGTGGTCATCGGTGTGCCAGTGGCTGTCGGGTTTGCTTTGCTGTTTGTGTGTTTCGTCATCGCACTGTGTTGTTGCTGTTTCTGCTGCTGCTAAGCCAATATGAACGCGCGCCAATATATATGTGCATTCGTTGTACTAAATGGATCTATTCACATTTCGAGTACCCTTTTGTCAGATTCTTTGAATGTGGAAGACCTATTCACATACGTCATTTTGCAGAATCATCTGTAGCTTAGAGAGACACAGCAGTCTCTTGCATGGGTCACAAGTACATTTGGAAAAGACAAACCCGGATATGCTTCCGTGATACTATGACCTGAGAGTACGTCAGATGGGGAATTTACACACAATAACAGACGCACACTTACACATTAAATGCGCACAAAAGTTAAGAACACTCCAAAAACCCAACCCGCACTACTGCATTTAGTCTGCTGTAGTGTTTGATATGGCACGAAGATGCGATGGTCTGGACTTCGTTGCTGTGGCGTACTACCGTGAGCAAAATGATTTCACGTATCTGGCCCATAATCGTTCAGCTATTAATAAAGCGGTCACGTTTGAAACAACCAGACCATGACAACGCATAGTTATGACGACATGCTAATGTTAAAGTACACTGAAGGGACAAAATTCAGAGTAGCCTTACTAGCAGTCAGTAATGACAAATACTCTGAGATGTTGGTTATATTATTAGTGTTACAATGACGTTTTACCAAACTGTTGTGTTATCTTGACAGTAATTAAAATGGCGCAAAAGGCAAAAGGAGAGAGGTCTGGGGAAAAGGTACAGAAGAAAGGTAGGAGATCCAGGATGAGGGGAAGGTGTTTTGAGAATACTAGCATCCTGGGTGGAGAGAACAAAATGTCACTTGCACAGACACCATACAACTTTATGCCCATATATGGAGAACGAAGGTATGGAGATGTTTGTATGACCATATTTGGAGATGAAGGATCTTTGCATGCCCACATATGGAAGATGAATACCTTTGAATAACCACATGGTGATGAATGACCATGTATGCTCATGTATGAAGGATCTTTGATGTCAAGTGAAATACAATGTGTGTCAGGAGTGGACAGGTCACTCCAGTAGGAAGAAGGCAAGTGTATGCATGTTAGGTGTGTGTTCACAAGGTGAAACACAGATGAGATTGTGAAGGAGGCAAGACAGAAAAACGATGTTTAAGAGGCAGGTAGTGAGCTGATGTAATACACATGGCTGGACGTGAAATTGAAGTGTTAAAATGGCTGAACATGAAATTGAAGTGTTAAGATAGCTGAATGTAACATTGGAAGTGTTAAGATGGCTGAATAGAACATTGGAAGTGTTAAGATGGCTGAATGTGAAATTGAAGTGTTGATGGCTGAACATGAAATTGAAGTGTTAAGATGGGAATGTAACATTAGAAGTGTTAAGATGGCTGAATGTAACATTGGAAGTGTTAAGATGGCTGAATGTAACATTGAAAGTGTTAAGATGGCTGAATGTAACATTGGAAGTGTTAAGATGGCTGAATGTAACATTGAAAGTGTTAAGATGGCTGAATGTAACATTGGAAGTGTTAAGATGGCTGAATGTAACATTGGAAGTGTTAAGATGGCTGAATGTACCATTGAAAGTGTTAAGATGGCTGAATGTAACATTGGAAGTGTATTAAGATGGCTGAATGTAACATTGGAAGTGTTAAGATGGCTGATGTAACATTGGAAGTGTAAAGATGGCTTAATGTTTAAGATGGCTGAATGTAACATTGGAAGTGTAAAGATGGCTAAATGGTTTAAGATGGCTGAATGTAACATTGGAGTGTTAGATGGCTGAATATAACATTGGAAGTGTTAAGATGGCTGAATGTAACATTGAAAGTGTTTAAGATGGGCTGAATGTAACATTGGGAGTGTTAAGATGGCTGAATGTAACATTGGGGAGTGTTAAGATGGCTGAATATCACATTGGAAGTGTTAAGATGGCTGGATGTGAAATTGGAAGTGTTGATGGCCTGAACATGAATTGAAGTGTTAAGATGGGAATGTAACATTGGAAGTGTTAAGATGGCTGAATGTAACATTGGAAGTGTAAAGATGGCTGAATGTGGCAAAATGTGAACTAAAGTGGAAAAAGTCTGAGTGTGGTCCTCCCACTGATCAAATGGTTACCCAAGAATGGTACTGTGATGTGAGCATGTCCAGAGGATGATATGGTGAAACCGAGGCAAAACAGAGGATAATGAAACAATGGTAGTGAACTGACCACACATGGCAAGAGTACTCAGAGGTAGGAGCAGGAAATGATACAACTCCGAGGCAACAGGATAGTGGCATGCATGAGATCAGTGTTTTGATGACAGGAGAACTGATATGTATCAATAATTTCATGACACGATGGAACACTTCATGAACCCCCCCCCCCCCCCCCCCCCCCCCCCCCGTTTCTCCAAAAAAAAACACCAAATGGCTGTCGCTTGACCTAAAATATAACACCTCATCCAATACCAAACCGCATTGACAACCTCCGCAACTCCATACCACTGAACATACCCCCCCCCCCCCCACCCTATCCCTACGAGTTTCCTTTTAAACCCACGTTCCTTGGCCAGCTGCTGGAATATAAGGACATGTGCCCCCTGCACCGCCAGCACAGGGCCAGAGATGATCAGCTTTCTGTTATAGGTGCCCGGAATGTAGTCTCCCTTCCCTGACACGTGTATCCTCGTCCCTGTGGAGACCATGAGGTCGCTAACAAACTTCCCCGATGGTCCCATGATTCTTCCCACCATCGCCTCCGGCACAGCAACCTCATAAGTAGCCAGAGTGGCTCCTGGGACCGTCATGTCCACACCCTCCGCCCCTTGCTGGGGGGCATAGCCCGAAACCCCCACAAGTGGCTGCTGCGAGGGTAAGCATCCCATGTTGGTTGCCGAGGAGATGTGGGAGTGGCCAGATATGTAGTCAGGTATACCCCTGGTGGAGGAACTCGTGGCTCCGGCATCATGCTGGCCCAACTGATTCATGTAGGCGGAGTAGGAGATTAGCTTCTTCCATTTGGACATATTGGGGTCTTCTCTTGTGTGTTCCATGATCAGCTTGGCTGCATTCACAATGGCGTCGCAGTTCCCAAACACACTCAGCGTTCGCTCGGGAAGTGTGGCCTCCTCCTTGTTGGTGATCTGGATCTTGACTGAGCACTCCTGCTGGATGTGCTTGATGTTGTGTCCGGCCTTCCCTATCACCATCCCAGAGGCTATGTTGGAGACGAGTACCTTGAGATGACGCAGGCACTCCTTCAGGTCCCCCATCCTGGCGTTGGCAGGGTCGGCCATCTTGACAAAGATCTCCTTCAGGGCAGAGCAGACATTCGGGATGGTTCCCATGATGACACACACACGATCCTGGGTATTTGGGTAGCAGTCACGACTAGGGGAGAACTTGACAATGGTGTTAGTCTTGTTCATGAGTTCTGTAATGGTAGACCCGCCTGACCCTATTATAATGCCGGGCACGTACTGGGGGAAGGAGAAATTTGAGAAATGCTTGGTCTTTATCGTCTGTAGAAGTTAAGGAGAGAAAGAGGCGCGATATATAAGAAGTTTGACGGTTAGGACATGTCAACTCTCCACTCCGCACTCATACCAATGTTGATGTGCCTCCTCTTGGTCGAGCGGGCGTCATCTTCTCCGCTCACAGGCCTTTTCTGTCCCTAATACCTCTGCGTCTACCACCTGAGTGGGATCGGCCTGGGGACTAGTGTTACCGTCAAAGTTGGGACTGAGGTTCTCTGAGCTGTGATCCGGGACTGACATCCTCGATTCCTGTGTGGAAATCAGTGGTGTCAAACAACGCCAATTATGGCACCGAGTAGTTTTTTTAAATACACCGTAACCGATTCTTATTATAAGCGGCACGTGCAGTCACGTGCCATATATGCAGCTAGAAGTAGTATGCCGTAAGTAACTCACGTTTTATACTAGTAATCAAAAAGTGGCCAACTCTACGTATTAATTAGTATGCAAGTCTTGACTTCTAAAGCTACACACAACTCTGATTCCACGATGTCTAATGCGCATGCGCACAAACGTCACTATTTATTAACATATTTAGTAACCTTTAACCTCACTGGGGATATTAATTTCAACAGCAATGAGCGGACCGCATAGCAAGAACGAGTCCGTGGTAAGCGCCAACTGCTAGGTCGTGTGTATTCTGAACGTGAGTCCATGTAGGTGACACTGGACACTGACACGGCTTTGCGTATTGTCAAAGGAGACCTCGCAAGCCTTATTGCAGGAGCCAAACCCGAAGAAAAGGAGGGTAAGCAGATTCTGGTGTTCAGGTCCTCTGGAATTATTGCTGCATTTCTGCCTCTCCCAGGCAACAGAACAATGCATGCGGGGCTTCGAGAAATTGTTTCACCAGTTTTTGCTGGACAGAAAACTAGGAAATACGATTGTATGGGACAAAATTCAGCCACCACCATCATCTGCAGTATGTTATTTGGTTTTTATCTAGAGAGTCAAGTAATAGAGTACTCCATCCCACCCTTGTCCCTGGCTTCCTCGCCCCTTTCCTTGTCCCCCCCCCCCCCCCTACCCCCCCCCCATTGTCTTCATGGCTCCCCTTGTCTCCATTTCCCTCCCTCCCTTGTCCCCTGCTCCTTCATCTCCCTCCCTCCCCTTGTCCCCCTGCTCACTCTCCCTTCACTTGTGTCTTCTCCCTGGCCATGCATAATATAGTTGAAAGAATACTCCACAATCCCTGCTGTGGGTGCTGATGAGGCCAAGTCACTCTTGGATAAACTTGTTGTACTGAAGCTAAATGGTGGCCTGGGGACTACAATGGGGTGTGTGGGACCAAAGAGTCTCATCTCAGTGAGGAATGACAAGAATTTTCTAGACCTCACTGTGATGCAGATTGAGGTTGGTACCCCTCATTGTTCCATTGTCATCATTGAGTACTAACAATTGTACATTCACCCCTCCCCCCCACACACACACACACGCACAACTATTAGCACATAAATAAGCTGTATGGAAGTCGTGTTCCCCTCGTTCTGATGAACTCGTTCAACACACATGCTGATACCAAGAAGATTGAGCACAAGTACAGCAGTCGAGTGGACCTGTACATGTTTGAACAGAGCTGCTACCCGCGTGTGCTGAAGGAGACACTGCGCCCATACCCTGATTCACTGCACGCTGACCAGAGCTGGTAAGTGGGGTGTGGTCTGGTGTGAGCTCAAAAGAGGTGTGGTCTGGTGTGAGCTCAAAGAGGTGTGGTCTGGTGTGAGCTCAAGAGAGGTGTGGTCTGATGTGAGCTCAAGAGAGGTGTGGTCTGGTGTGAGCTCAAGAGGTGTGGTCTGATGTGAGCTCAAGAGAGGTGTGAACTAGGAGTAGGAAGGGTGTGTATGTATGCATCTTTTCTACACACTCTGTTCTTCCTCATTATAGCTGGTACCCACCTGGCCATGGAGATGTGTACGAATCGTTTAAGCGTTCTGGTTTGCTTGAGAAGTTTATCAAAGAAGGGAAAGAACTTGTGTTCATCTCAAATATTGATAACCTTGGGGCAACAATTGATCTGAGTGAGTCCCTCCCCTCTGCTTGATCTGAGTGAGTCCCTCCCCTCCGCTTGATCTGAGTGAGTTCCTCATCTCCCTTGTCCCTCCCCTCCCCTTGATCTGAGTGAGTCTCTCCCCTCCCTTGATCTGAGTGAGTCCCTCCCCTCCCCTTGATCTGAGTGAGTCCCTCCCCTCCCTTGATCTCCCTCCCCCTCCCTTGGTTCAATTGTGCTAGTTATGTCTGAAGTGTAGGAACAAAAAAGTGTTTTCTTATACCACTGAGGCACTGCTGGTTACTGCATTGCAGCAGGTTCTGACCTGGAGTGTGTGTGCACCCACATGGCACTGATGCTGTTACCAAGTGTGGGTGTTTTTGTGCATAATGCGACCCCACCCCCTACCCGCCTGCAGACATACTTGGTTCACTTCTGGCTGCCGATAGCCAATGCGAGTTTGTGATGGAGGTGACCACAAAGACACGCTCAGACATCAAAGGAGGAACTCTGATCCAGTACAACAATGCCCTGAGGTTGCTGGAGATAGCTGAGGTACCAAAGGAACACGAGGACGATTTCAAGGCCATCACTAAGTTCAAAGTTTTCAATACTAACAATCTATGGGCTCGTCTGACTGCTATTGATCGTCTGGTGAAGGAAAGTAGTCTGTCCATGAGCATTATCGTTAATAAGAAGGTCAGTCGACGGAGTAATGTGGTTTGTGTGTGTGTGTGTGTGGTGTGTGTGTGTGTGTGAGTGCGTGCGTGCGTGCGTGCGTGCGTGTGTGCGTGCGTGCGTGCGTGTGTGCGTGTGTGTGTGTGTGTGTGTGCGTGTGTGTGTGTGTGTGTGCGTGCGTGTGTCACTGTGGATGGTGGGTTTGTGTGTGTGGGAGTGCTGTTATGTGGGAGTGCTGAGGTCACACATAGTATCAACATTTGTTATGATAAGGTTACTTGTATAGTTAATAGTGGAACACAACAACACTTTTTCTTACTCTACAGACGTTGGACAATGGTTTCAATGTGATCCAGCTGGAGACAGCTGCAGGGGCTGCCATTCAAAACTTCAAGGGGGCCATGGGTAAGTGTGCACAAGGTTGGGGTTAGGGTTAGGGTGACACACATCTGCTGTTTGCAGGCATTAATGTACCTCGGCGCCGTTTTCTTCCTGTCAAGACCACCTCTGACCTTTTGGTGGTTATGTCCAACCTCTTCACACTTGATGGTGGGAACATGGCTCTAAATACTGCCAGACTTTATCCAACTTTGCCTCTTGTTAAGCTCGGGGACCATCACTTCAAAAAGGCAAGGTCCCTCCTCCCATGTAACTTCCTGTCTCGGTACAATGTTAGAGGAGTTTATCATGTGTGTGTGAGTGTGTGTGAGTGTGTGTGTGTGTGTGTGTGTGTGTGTGTGTGTGTGTGTGTGTGTGTGTGTTTGTTTGCCTTGGAGATTTCCCTCCATGTTTTTGTCTCGGAATGCGATTAGCTTTACTGTACTTCCAAACTGAATTCTTGAAGGAATTTTTTTCAAGATTAAATTTGTTCCATTGTGGTTAATTTACTGGTTTTATGGCTGTGGTAAAATCAAATGGTGAACACTGTATATATACCGGGTGTTTGCAAATGAGGACAAAGGTTTTTAACTCTTTTGTGGGCAAAAGCCAATCATTGCGGTATAGTGCATTTCCGCTTTGCAGGAAAACGCAGTTTTCAAACAACTTACGCTAATATGACCAGGAAACAACTTTTCAAATGTGTTGTCACTACAAAGTGTTAACGGTTTAGATAAACAACCTGTTTAAATAAACAAAGTAGCTTTAGTATAGCACCTGTGGCTCAATATTGCTTTGTTGCCCATGAAAGAGTTTCATCAATATAACTCAGGATTGAAATTAATTAAGCACTTGATTGCTTTTATACATGGCATTTTAGTAGTTATGCAAAAACGATTAATTACGTTAGATTGTTGTAAGTGATAGTTAATTATATCAAATCCCTAATAATCAAAACCCTCTATTATCAGAATTAAGGTCAGAGATAATTAATTGTGAATAAGTAGCACAAGATATGAATATACAGTAGCCATGCACTAGCCATGCGCTGGCCATGCACTAGCCATGCACTAGCCATGCACTAGCCATGCACTAGCCATGCACTAGCCATGCACTAGCCATGCACTAGCCATGCACTAGCCATGCACTAGCCATGCACTAGCCATGCACTAGCCATGCACTGGCCATGCACTAGCCATGCACTGGCCATGCACTAGCCATGCACTAGCCATGCACTAGCCATGCACTGGCCATGCACTAGCCATGCACTAGCCATGCACTAGCCATGCACTGGCCATGCACTAGCCATGCACTAGCCATGCACTAGCCATGCACTGGCCATGCACTAGCCATGCACTAGCCATGCACTAGCCATGCACTGGCCATGCACTAGCCATGCACTAGCCATGCACTAGCCATGCACTACGTGTACGTACATGTTGTAGGAAAGGCCAGTGTATGGCACTTCTGGGCTAGAATTTAGATTTTTACCAAAAACGAGTTCCACTGGGGAAAAGTTTAGGACCCCTAAGTCTGAAACAGCCTATGGGAATGGTCTGCTTTAAATTCTTGGACCAAAACGAGGTCAAAAAAAAACGAGTTCTTACGGTACGAGGTTCAATAATAATTTAAGATTTTTATTTGATAGCTTTCTAGTAAGTCCATTATGAAATGATGTAAGAACCACCATTTGATATGGTATTAAAATTATGTAATAGTGAGCTATTAAAAGTCAAAATCCATAAAAGCGCAAGTGGTCTTTACAGTTTTCAAGTTTTTTGAATATGTAATAAAACGCAAATCAAAATTAATAATTTTTTTGCAAACTCATATTCCGTTTAATCTGTTGTTTATAAATCTTACTATTAATTCGAAGTTGTTACATTATTGTATTGCATTAATTGATTAGAAGTATTTGATTTTATATTCACACCTATTAAAGGTTATTGGATTTAATAACACAATTCGTATTTGACGCAATGTATATCCATGAACTCAATTAGGTCATTTATCCTATTAACAAATTAAAACCTTTGCTTCATTTGCATACAACTGGTATATTTATAAAGGTACAAGATTTTTTGAGGAGGTTCGAGTCTGTTCCTGATATGTTGGAACTTGACCATCTGACTGTATCTGGGGACGTCACATTTGGAAAAAACGTCAGCCTGAAAGTGAGGATAAATATTGTGTATGAGTGTGTATGTGCACATGTGTATGAGTGTGTATGTGCACATGTGTATGAGTGTGCATGTGCACATGTGTATGAGTGTGCATGTGCACATGTGTATGAGTGTGCATGTGCACATGTGTATGAGTGTGCATGTGCACATGTGTATGAGTGTGCATGTGCACATGTGTATGAGTGTGCATGTGCACATTTGTATGAGTGTGCATGTGCACATGTGTATGAGTGTGTATGTGCACATGTGTATGAGTGTGCATGTGCACGTGTGTATGAGTGTGTATGTGCACATGTGTATGAGTGTGCATGTGCACATTTGTATGAGTGTGTATGTGCACATGTGTATGAGTGTGTATGTGCACATGTGTATGAGTGTGTATGTGCACATGTGTATGAGTGTGTATGTGCACATTTGTATGAGTGTGCATGTGCACATGTGTACATGTGTACCATTCCTTTACTTTAATGCCTAGGGAACTGTTATCATAATTGCCAATCATGGAGACCGAATTGATATTCCAGCTGGAGCTACCCTCGAAAATAAGATTGTCTCAGGAAATTTGAGGATTTTGGATCACTAGAGAGACAGAGACATTATTATATTGTTAGCTGTACCCAATTCTTACATACTTTTTTGATTCCAATCAATTTTTTTTTAATTAGAAGTTTCGTTACCAATATACGTGGATGCTATTCCATTTAATGGCAAATCAGTTATCCAGCTGTGATTTCTTAACTGAACGATCATTAAATGGAATAGCCCAACGTTTGAATCGATGCACGTATATTTACATCGATTATGAATAAAAGCTACGTGGTTGTGGTAAAGTAGTCGTAGCTAGCTAGGTAGTTCGTCTAGATTTAGAACAGATCATAAACTATATGAGAGTGCTTAGGCAAGTCCGCGGCCGAGGCTGTACTCTGTCTAAAATGGCCGATTCATCATGCTCTTCGACAACAGAAGTAGACCGCTCTCCTCCAGTGAAGAAGGCGAAGACTGAAGGAGACACACCTCTGTTAACTTCACTGGAGGTGAAACACCTATGGAAGTTGACGCTGGGCTTCAAAGTGGACTACTATTCACAGTTCTACGCCAAAACGGAAGCGGACCGCGTGTACTGGGCGATGGAACAGGAGCTGGAGCCATATCTGGGTGCAGATTCTCACGTGAAGGTGTGGGGTGAGCTAAGGAAGATACCGCGCAGGCAGTCCGCGTTTGGAGATCGAGGCTTGTCTTATACCTTTTCCGGGACCACTGTGCGCGCACATCCGTGGACCCCCGAGTTACAATCCGTACGAGAGCGGGTCGAAGCGGTTGTGGGCGTGTCCTTCAATTTCGTTCTGGTCAACCGGTACAAAGATGGCAGCGACCACATTGGAGAGCACAGAGACGATGAGAGCGATTTGTGTAGAGATGCGCCTATTGCATCCGTTTCGTTGGGGCAGGCGAGGGACTTTGTGTTCAGACACAAGGACAGCAGAGGGAGAGACGCCAAGCGTAAGGATATCCAATCGGTGAGGATGAACCTTCAACACGGCAGCCTTCTCGTTATGTACCCGCCTACCAACTCGAATTGGTATCACTCCCTTCCTCCGAGGAAAAACGTTCATCTACCGAGAATCAACCTTACGTTTCGTAAAATGAAACTGGAGTTACAAACTTAGGGAAACGAAGGCGCGTGCTGTTGCCGACTTGGACGTCACCATTTTTATTAGTGAATGCGTATAAATATTATGCCTCTAAATGCGAACTCCACAACACTCGACAGGTTGATAACCTGGCTGTTCTATCTATTGCGCACCTACGCATACACACATCTAAAGGTTTTTCAGAGCAGACGAGTCTTCTCATGTTGTTGCACGTTGTGCATGCGCACTGAGACGGCTTCTTTCTTGCCTTTGAGCTTGGATACCCCAAATCCTATCAGGCCAATGGCCACCAGGAGGACAATGACACCTGCTCCAACACCCACAACTGCCCCTAGGGAACTGCCTGCCATGTTGCCTGCAACACCTTGGCTTCGATCAGCACCTAAAGCTGGGCTGTTGCTCTTAGTGTAGAAATAGGGGGCACTCTGTGTGTGTGTGTGTGTGTGTTACACGACAGGTGAAAAATAACATCAATATTATGTGTTTGGGCCACAAGTGTAGTGGCTTACAGGAGAGGGGCACTGCAATGCTTCTCCAGGGATCCACGTTTGTGCCTTGTGTCCCAGAGGCTGTACCTGTTTGTATGTGTGTATACATATGTGTGTATGTGTGTATATTGTGTGTGTGTGTGTATATGTGTGTGTGTGTATATGTGTGTGTGTGTGTGTGTGTGTGTGTGTGTGTGTGCATGTGTGTGTGTCGCTAATATGTACACACGTATGTTTGGTGCTCCACTTACCATGTTGTTCCACAGACCTACGGCCATCTCCTTGTGTCCCTTGGTGCTGAAGTGGAAGCAGTCAGGAGCAAAGTAGGACTTGTCTGGTTCTCCGTCCTGTGAAGTGGGTGGAGGTAGATAGGTGATGTGCAGATGCCACTGTGAGTGCACACATCAAGAATTCAGATTCTATACAACACAGCAATCTGATTTTCTTGCAAATAATTATTGTATGCAAAACTTTTCTTTTTAATATGAGACCTTGTGCAGTACAAAAGTCTATGGCCATCTAAATCCATAAAATGAATACATACAAAGAATTATGCAATGAGTGTCTTACTGTATTGAGAGGAGGTGTCATCCCCATAGAAAATGGTTGTATCACAACAGTAAAATCGTCTGCTTCGTAGCGACCAGTGTTAATGAGGTCTTCAAGGGCAGTCTGAATGGGAGATGAGATGTGGGAGGGAGTAGGGGGTAAAAGGAAGGGCCAAGAGTGTAAAGGTTGGAGCTATGGGTAAAGGGAGGGGCCAAGAGGGTAAAGGGTGGAGCTAAGGGACAAAGGGGAGGAGCTATGGGTGTACAAAAACCTTACTCTGTAATCAGTGGCAGCTTGTTTGGTCATTGCAACATCAGCCTCACTTCCTGTTGTACCACATTTGCACACGAAGCTGTAAGAAATGAGTAAGCTTAGAGGCACCTGTTATAAACTCAATTAATAAACGTCAGGTAATAATTTGAGATATGTCAATTAATTAATTTAAAGGGCACAACTCTTTCAGAGAGGAGGTGTGGTATAAACCTTCACACAAGTTCCCCCAAACCATTCAAGACAACAATATATTGTATCACCATCAGGCATGAAATATGCCTGTGCCTCCTCCCCAGTGCATACCTGTGAACGAGGTCACACCACAAGCCTCTGAGCTTTCCCACTTCTGTGACATCTAGTGTGTGCACCAAATTGACAAATGTTCTCGGGAACTGGTTTGGGAATGGGACAGCACTTTAAAACAAACCTGCAGCCACACATGTGTATATACAGAACAAGATTCGTTAACACACACAGGTCATTCCATATCAAGTCAGCTGACAAATTTGGCTCAATCTTTCCATATATATTGGTCTTCATGTGAGTGCACATTTCCACTTTTGTATGTCAATAACCTTAATGGCTGTAGGAGTACACAACGTTGAATAATTATTTGCTGATAAGCTCAACTTTGCAATGCAATAGCTTGATCCACAGTACGAGTGCAGTTACATGTTGGGTATCAAATCAGAGGTCATTACATCTGGAATCAATGTGTGATAAAAATTGGAAAATGAATGGGCAATGATTCCATAGCACTGGTTACATAATCACTGTATGAAGAAGGTTGATAAACTTAACCACATTATAAGCTATGCCTTTCTACAAAACAAAATGTTGATTATCTAACCCCTGGTCTCTGTTAATTGTTTTATGTTTGGCAGCCATTTTGGGCTGATACGGTCTTGCTACATGGGTTATGTAACAATATAACCACAGTTATCTTAACCAATTTAACAATAGTAACAACGTTGATAAATTGGTTTTGATAACTGGGGTTATAGCGTAACACCTCTGTTATATCAACCCAAAATGGCTTCCAAGCATAAAACAATTCACGGAGAGCGGAGGTTATTGATAATCAACATTTTTGTTTTGTAGAAAGGTGTAGCTTAGGTTTCCACTTGATGAGGTTATCAACCTTCTTCATACAGTAATTATGTAATCAGTGCTATGGAACCATTATCTGTTTAACCCTTTCATTTCCCACCAAAATGCTTATCATACATTGATTCTAGATATTATGACCTCTGATTTGATACCATTGTACTCATAGTGTGGATCAAGTTATTGCATTGCAAAGTTGACAAAAAAACTAATTCATTATTCAATGTTGCGTTATCCTACAACCATTTAGGTTATTAATATTGCAAAAGTGGAAATGTGAGACCAATATATATGAACCATATTTGGAAACATGAGGTGCATATGTTGGCACTTGATATGGAATGACCCAATTTATTTACTACACACACCACCCATCCACACTACACATCCACACTACACACCATCCGTCCACACTACACATACACACTCCACCCATCCTACACACAGCTACATACATGCACACATACACACTCCACCCATCCACACTACACACAGCTACATACATACACACATACACACACACCCATCCACACTACACACAGCTATATACATACATACATACACACTCCACCCATCCACACACACAGCTACATACATACACGCGAGTACACAACATACATTGGCCTTAATTAGATCAAGCACATTTTTGATGTGTGCTGCGTAATTAGCAGCCGAGTAAGTGGCCTGGGGAAGAGAGAAAATGTCACTAGTGGGTGGAGCATGAAGTCTAGTGTCCCTCACTTGGTCTTCGCAGAAATCACACAGGTCATTTCCTCCAACAAACACTGTAATAATCTTCCAATCAGTTTGCATATTAACACTCTGTAGAAGGAACAGGGTCACCAGCAAATACATACACACTCCACACACACACACACTTCACAGCACACCTAATGTACCTGACACACACACACATGACACACACACACACACATGACACACACACACCACACATGACACACACACACACACACATGACACACACACACACACATGACACACACACACACATGACACACACACACACACATGACACACACATGCACATACACACACACATGCACATAAACACACACACATACTGTGCATACACATGCACACACACACAGGCAAAGCAATGGCACATACATAACACACAGCATGTACTCCCCATGCAAGCAATTCACACAGGTGCATACAACACTAATGAGCAATGCACACAACTCCCAATACATGCCCACCCACCGTGTCTTGCTGCATTCGTTGAAGAAGTGCGCTGATCTGACTTTCCCACAGGTCACTAGTGGTCATGTGATCAAATGGCAGCCATTAGTGGTCATGTGATCAAATGGTCATGTGATCAAATGGCAGCCATTAGTGTTACTTCGTACAGTCAGTATTTTAATAATCATGCTGGTTAACTAACGTTGCCTTGGCTCCAGAGACTGCCTGGTCAAATCTGGCATTAGCAGAGTCCTCCGATCCAGTTTTGATGGCGTAGCCAACCACCCCAGGATTGTACTTCTTAATGATGTCTGGAGATGGGGAAGATGGATGTGAAAAGAAGGGAGGAGCTAGGAAGATGGTAACTCACTTGGCATTGTTCCGGATATGGAAATGTCGTCATCCCCTCCAATACTGATGACGACATAGTTTGCAAACATTATTATGACACGGCAAAGGGCCTTACCTCCAGGACACGCCCCTGTACTCTATGAGGTCGGTTAGGACGGTGCAGGCCCTCGCGCCCATGGCCGCCTGTGGAGGGGGAGCAGGTGCATGCAGTGCTGTGGGCGCGCGCCGAGAAATGGGCTACCGTGAGAGAGTCCCCGATTGCCGCCACGACCTTGATGTCGGCGGGAGTGAGTTCATTCACTGCGAGCAAGGCATCGGGAGGAGTGGCTGTGCTGCCAAGGTGCGCGTGATCTAGCCTACATACCTGTCTGCGCTGGAGCCAGAGAGTACGGCTCACAAGAGAACGGGATGGGGACCGGCTTTGCGTTATAAAGGGTGAGCGATCAATTAAAAGGTGTCTATTGATTAATCGGTTGTGTGACTTACCTTCACCGACTGTATGTCGGATGTGTTGGACACGTACCCTCTAGTGAGACCTTCATTGATGGCTTGCTGCAGACTGGCCACCCAGTTGTCTGTGTACAACGACCCTTAGATAACCGCGCGTGACACGAGTTTGCACGTCTTGCCTTGGCCGTTGACTGCGATCGCCGAACACAGCGTTGCAATAGCCACCAACAGATGCCCGCGAGCCATGCCTGGGGTTTGCGGGTTCCGTATAAATCTTTCGTCAGGTGATTGCGCCGCACGCGCACATTCTTTGACGTACTGTACTGCTTACCTGGGTAATGAATAACCCGCGTTGACACACGCCTCTCTCCGCGCCCGCTCAATTTACGGCCCCGTGCCCAGGCTCGCAGTATGGTTGTCTCGACCCAGACCCGCTTCTCAAGCATGTATACAGTAGTTATTATTTTAACGTCATAACGGTTGATTACATACAATCTCTAGGCTATCCGGATGATGTAATCTGACATGTCTTACATGTCAATGGACTTCTTATAAACCAGAGGTATTCGCTCTCCTTCTTTCCTCTGTCTCCTCTTCCGAATGACCACTCCCACCACCAGTACAACCACCACCAGTGCCAACACTCCAGTGCCAACACCAACTCCAAGGTACACAGGCAGCAGGTTAGGTGATCCACTCTGACCATCCTCTTCAGACGCATAGTTCACTCCAAACTTTTGAGCTGGGCTGTTCTTCTTGGTGTAGAAGTATGGCGCATACTATGAGAGGGCAGTGGGAGGGGCAGCAGGATGGGGAGGGGAAGAGGGGAGGAGGAGGTGGAGGAGGAGGGGAGGAGTGAAGGAGGGGAGGGAGGAGGAGGGGAGGAGGGGGAGGGGAGGAGGGGGAGGGGAGGAGGGGAAGAGGAGGGGAGGGAGGAGGGAGGGGAAGGGATGGGAGGAGGAGGGATTAGCAGAGCCACTTGATAATGGTGTGTACACACCATATTAGGACATTTAAGCGGCTGATCAAGGTTCCAACCCAAAGTCTTCTGTCCTTCAGCCTCCATCTATATTGGTGTTGGTTTAAATGTTTTATTGTCTGCTAGCAATGGTGATTGCGTAATCAGCATTTTGGTGTGTTTTTGTATGTTAGCAAACAACAGCACTGTGACTACAGAACTGTTCCACTTACCATGTTGTTCCATAGACCTACGGCCATCTCCTTGTGTCCCTTGGTGCTGAAGTGGAAGCAGTCAGGAGCAAAGTAGGACTTGTCTGGTTCTCCATCCTGTGAAGTGGGTGGAGTAGTCATACCTAATACACAAACCTTGCTCTTCCGTTGTCAAGTAATAAACTGGCCTTATTTGGAAGCGCAATTCCAGACACAAATGGCTGCAGGACAACAGTAAAGTCATCTGTGTTGTCATAGCGACCAGAGTCTATGAGCCGCTGAACAGCAGCCTGTGAGAAAGGAACTCTTAAGAGTTAACGAAACACTATCGCTATCATGGCAGCACAATGTAAACATGCATGGTCACATGATGAGCACCTGATACATGCATGGTCACATGACGAGCACCTGATACATGCATGGTCACATGACGAGCACCTGATACATGCATGGTCACATGACGAGCACCTGATACATGCATGGTCACATGACGAGCACCTGATACATGCATGGTCACATGACGAGCACCTGATACATGCATGGTCACATGACGAGAGCACCTGATACATGCATGGTCACATGACGAGCACCTGATACATGCATGGTCACATGACGAGCACCTGATACATGCATGGTCACATGATGAGCACCTGATACATGCATGGTCACATGATGAGCACCTGATACATGCATGGTCACATGATGAGCACCTGATACATGCATGGTCACATGATGAGCACCTGATACATGCATGGTCACATGACGAGCACCTGATACATGTGGCTGGCTTCAGATGTAACTTGCCGGTCCTCAGCAGAGCCTGTGGTGGCACACCTGCAGACAACCCTGCCATAAGGAAAGGGGTGGATGGAGAGAGGTGGGAGGTGGGTTGGAGGAGGTAGGAGGTGAAGGAGAGGAGACGTTTGTTGGGGGGACAGAAGTGTGTGGATGTGCGTGCTGGACTCACGAGTGTACTAGGTCGCACCATGGACTGCTAAGTGGTGCCAACTTTGTGACATCTAGAATCTGAACCAGGTTCACAAATGTCCTTGGCAACTGAAATACAAAGGTTTTATAGTGATGCCCCATACACACACATACACACACACACATACACACACACACACACACACACACATACACACACACACACACACACACACACTCACCTTGGTCTGCAATATGTCCAATGTCTGCTGGATATTGAGAACATACCTCTCAGGGGAATACTGTGTCTTTAAAAGAACAGAACTCCAGTGTTAAGTACGAGAAGGAAAAAAAATGAGAAAGAGACTCACCCACCCCACACCTCACACACCCCACACATCACACACCTCACACATCACACACCTCACACATCACACACCTCACACATCACACATCACACATACAAACACCTCATACAGACAGACACACACAGGCACACGCACGCACACACACACTCACATGCACACAGACACACACAGGCACACATAACTCACACATACACACACACACATGCACGCACACATAACTCACACACACACACACACACACACACACACACACACACACACACACACACACACACACACACACACACACACACACACACAGAGGCAGAGGACACTACCTACCCTGTTCTCACAGTACGCACAGAGGTCATTGCCTCCAATCCATATGGTCACAACCTTCCAGTCCAGTGCAATGTTAATGCTCTGTGTCAGTGAAGAGATTGTCAGCACAGCCGCCTCCCTAAAGTACCTTACCCCATCATTCTGGATCAGACTGATAAGAGTCTCGGCCTGAGATGGGAGTGTCCTGTATAAAACAGTATACTGTCAGTACAGGTTAGGATACTCCTAATGCACAATGTTGGCACATGGGGTGTTCTTTAAGATGGCCGCACTACGATACCCTCATCCCCATACACACACTGCTCCCATGGGGACAAGCAAGCTCCGCCTACTGTGAGACAGCCCCTGATACAGCCTGGTTGAACTTGGCATCAGCTGTGTTTTCTGCTCCTGTTGAAACTGAAAAGCCTTTTAAGGTCTTACTGTAATGCTTGATTATGTCTGTGGGCAGGAGGGAGGGAGGAGGCAAGAAGGAGGGAGGAGGAGGGGAGTGGAAGGAGCCAGGAGGGAGAAGAGGAGGAGGAGGCAAGAGGGAGGGAGGGTGAGGGTGGTGGGAGAAGAGGAGGTAAGGGGTGTGAGGGGAATGGAGACGGCGTACTGGGCACAGTGGTCACAGTCGAGAGATCACCGTCTCCGCCAATACTGTATTCAAAAAGGCAGGAGGGAAGTAAGCGCCTACATCTTAGGAATGAACACGCACCTCCATGAGACTCCTCTGTACTCGACTAGGGCTGTGAGGATGGTGCGTGCCCTCGCTCCCAAGGCAGCCTGCAGGAGCGAAGAAACATTAATAGATTTGGGAGAGGGGTGTGTGGCCACTGTATAAAATGGGCGGGGTATAGGCAGTATTACGCAAGAAGCGCGCGACCCATCTTGGGGCGAGCGTACCGTTATGGAGTCACCCAGCGCGGCAACCACCTTGACGGCAGATGGCGCCAGCTGATGTACTGAAAGTGGATCCGCCCCCACAACGTAATTTCGAAATAGTATATATATATTCATTGCCGGTCACCTGTTTTAGCAGTCGTGGCCGCTATCCTCGCCACAGGGGAAATCACTACCCACGCCCTGGGGGGGGGGGGGGGGGGGGGGGGGGGGGGGGGGGGGCGGGGGGGGGGGGTGGGGGGGGGGGGGGGGACGGCGGGTAACGGCGTTTTCAATTATGTGTCCAGATCTGGTTCCCCTTACATCCAATATCCCTGTTCGTAGACCCTCGTCAGGTGCTGGCTGCTCTTTAGGACTTGGTCCAAATTGGCCATCCATTGATCTGTTGGTCAATTTGACTCATTCATTCGGATAAAACATAGGCACCTCGATGTCTTTACACTGTGCTTCCCCAACACAGCGGACAACAGCAGCAGGAGACGCAATGCTTCTCGCGGAAGGAAAATCATAAACGTTTGCATTCTAATTAAATGCATGCATTCATTATATAGGCACTTCATTCACGTGGGCAGACGCCATTCAGGAGCGACTCCACCGCAATCGTTGATCTTATTGCATGCAGTGTTGGTCGTTGCTTTGTAGAGCGGTCAAAGAAATATTAAATTCAGCCCCCCCCCTTTTTTTGTGGCCTGTTACGTAACATGCATGCAAGCTGTAGTTCACACTCTACATGTAGGTATGTGAGTAATCAGATTGTTTTTTTTTTATGGTCGTGGAAGTTGGAGAAGCCCGCTGATAACAATTATTTTATAGCTGCAAGTTTTACGCGCATAAAATCACACTGACCCACACTGATTGTTCTGCTCAAAAGGTGCACGACTTGTGTGCTTTATAAGTACAGTTATAGCTACCGTGGTAGTCGGGCTCGCGGAGCTTGATCATATATCAGTCAACAACAAAAAAAAACATACGTTGCAATGTTAAACACCGTTTTACAAATAGACACATCGCACAGCTATCAAATTTTTGATTCAAATCCCAGCCCCAGCCTTCGTTCCCAGACGATCGAGAGAACAATACTCTTGCATTCACTCTCACACGGGCTAGGCTCAATCATTAGTAGATGGAGGGTGGCTTTCTGGACGGCGGAGGAGAACAGCCTACGCATGCGCACTAGGGTCACCTGACCGATTAATATTAATACCCGACCGATCGCATTACAAGATAAAACAAGCGATATAGTAAACACAGCAATGATGCATTCTGCAGGCATAATTTTATTGTGCTGTTTGAGTTTCGCCACGACGGCTCTTGGAAGTGAGAAATAGATGATTCGTGACTTTCCAATTACTTCCTCGCCACAGGTGACTTCGTTTCACAGCTCGAAGCGGCCATCGCAGAGGGACAAAGGCGAGGTTACGACGTAGGAGTGACTTCGCTCGCAGTGGACGTAAGCAAATAAATCGTCCGCACTATTGCATGGCGTCATCTCTTCTCTCTCTCCGTGCGTCATCAGCCGGTCGGCATTCCTTCACATGCACGCCATACACGACCCCAGCGCAATCAGGTAACGAGCTGCCTAGACGCGAAAACCATAAGCGCTAGTTTTTTGCCTCGCTTGAAGAGGAGAGGGTGGAGCTCATTAGCACCTTTAACGTGTGCGCTTTTATCTGTCTCTCGCAGTACACCAGCTGACACCTGCTGATGTGAAGGTCATTGGCGCCATCGGCGATCGATCACAGTTAAGCCACTGTATGACGTAATGCAAATGACTTGAGCAAAGACGTCTCCTTCCTAGGTGCCATGGGAGCTAAAGCTGGGTCCATTTTGACTGCCCTCACGGAATATCGGGGTGTCTCTTGGAGGTAAGCGGTTCTGTAGCCTTTAATTGCAGTAAGGCGGCATTTACCTATAATAATATTTCGCACCATCCAGTATTGGAGGAGACGGGGATGTGTCCAATACGGGCACGTTGGCGAGTACGTTGCGCCGGTCCGATTTACTGCCCCACATGTATTGAGAAAGGATTTTTGGTTCGATAGATGTAGTGAAGAAATATAACTCCGGCGTGAAAGGATTTCTACCGGAACAGGCTCAGAAACGAACAGCAATTCTCGCCTGAATGTCGCAGTATCAGGAGCCGTTTCAAGGTTGGACGACGATCGTAGCAAAATAAGTTTCCTTTTACTTATGCTTGTACGCAGTGAGCTTCTTGCGCAAGCTTACACTCTAATCAACAAGATCAAAGCTGATACCGTAAGTTCATTTGTTCAAAACAATGATCAACATACGTGTTTGGGACCTCATGCAAACGTAATGATATGTTTGTGTGTGTGGTGTGTGTGTACATCTTTGTTTTTCAAGAGCATCAACATCAACACTGACTGGAAAGTGATCACGCTGTGGATTGGAGGCAACGACCTCTGTGACTACTGTTCTGACACTGTATGCTGACAACAGGCTTTGTATTATGCAGTATTTATGGCTCCTTCCCCCTTCCCATCCTCCCTTCTCAGAATTTCTACTCAGCATCCAACTATGCTAAAAATATAGAAGCAGTCCTGATGTACTGAAGGCCAATGTAAGAAAATGGATTAAACGGACATTTTGCATCACCTAACAGTCTACTGTTGTACTGTGTTCTGTCCTATAGTTGCCTAGGACCTATGTCAATTGGTTGAGATCTTGGATGTCACTCAACTTGCACGCTTAGCAGCCTTTGGTGTGATCTAGTGCACACGTAAGATCTCTCCAACCTTCCCCTCCCACCTTCCAACCTTCCCACTACTCCTAATTTTTACATAATGTAAATATTTCAGCTTTGTGTGTGACGTGCTACCACTGGAAGTGCTGTGGACAAGCAAATGACATCAGCAGCTAGCAAGGCCTACAATGTACGAGGAGGAAGGATGAGGGGGGTAGGGAGTAGAGGGGATGAGGGGGAGGGAGGGAGGGAGATGGAGGGGTGAGGGGGAAGGGAGATGGAGAGATGAGGGGCAAGGGTTAGGGGAGGGATGAGGGGGTAGGGGGCAAGGGAAGGGCAGGAAGTAGGGAGGGATGAGGAGTAACGGTGGGGGTAGGAGATGGATGAGGGGAAGGGTGATGGAGAGGGATGAGGGACAGAGGAAGGGAAGGTAGGGAAGGGATGCAGGAGCAAGGGGTAGGGAAGGGGTGCAGGAGCAAGGGGGTGGGGAAGGGATGCAGGAGCAAAGGGGGTAGGGAAGGGATGCAGGAGCAAGGGGGTGGGAAGGGATGCAGGAGCAAGGGGTAGGGAAGGATGAACATTTCCATTTCAATCCTCCTGCACATATTCATTCCAACAGACTGCACTTGAAAATCTGATTAGTTCTGGCAAGTATGATACTTCAGATGACTTTACAGTTGTCATACAACCATTCCCTAGCGGCATTGAACTGCCCTACAAGGTAATTACATTGCACAATTCATCATGTGATGGTGGAATGGTTGCCTTTGTGGCAATTCCTAGAATGAATTCAATCCTGCATCCAATAATTTGCAATGCTTGTCTTTAGAATGGAGAACCAGACAAGTCCTACTTTGCTCCTGACTGCTTCCACTTCAGCACCAAGGGACACAAGGAGATGGCCGTAGGTCTGTGGAACAACATGGTAAGTGGAGTGCACACCAATTGAGGTTATTACATATTTACTGCACATACACATGCACACCAACAACACACACACACACACACACACACACACACACATACAATATACATGCACATCTCACACAACACACACCCACATACGCAACATGCAAAATCAATCCCACTATCCTTTACACTTCACATAGCTGCAACCAGTTGGACAGAAGTCAACAGACTGGACCCTGAACCAGGCTATTATATGCCCTTCGGCAGTACGTTACACATGTATTTTCTGTGCATGCAATGCTATCATCTTATACTGACAATCGCAGAAATACACCATACTTCTACACCAAGAAGAACAGCCCAGCTCAAAAGTTTGGAGTGAGCTATGCGTCTGAAGAGGATGGTCAGAGTGGATCACCTAACCTGCTGCCTGTGTACCTTGGAGTTGGTGTTGGCACTGGAGTGTTGGCACTGGTGTGGTTGTACTGGTGGTGGGAGTGGTCATT